>UYYA01000342.1:0-68207 GCA_900624975.1 Angiostrongylus costaricensis
CACCTAAAGATTGAACAACTAAGACACTGTTTTAAGAGGGTCATTGGTTGCGCAATCGACAAGCCGTGCATTTTTATTTTCTTTTCATGCTCTACGATCAACTCGAGAATGGCTTGCATTGCGAAGTCATTGGACACGTTAGTATAAAGTGAACTAACATCGAATGACTCCATTATATGCGTGCTGTTTGGTTGCGCGCGCCTTAGGTGATCTAGAAATATTTTGGTGTTAGGTAGATGGGTTTGAATGAATTTTAGCAGCTGGGTTAGGATAAGGTTTAGGAACCACGTCATTCTATCCGTTGGCCCGACTATACGACTGATGATAGGTCTAACTTTATATGATGATGGGTTCGTTGATGTAATATCATCAGTTGAAGTAAGCTTATGTGTTTTAATAAGCAAGTAAAGGACAGGACAAATCGGGTGTTCGTTCTTAAGTCGAGAAATAACTGAAGGCTCTAAACCCGCGGCCTTTGCCGTGCTGACCCATTCTTGATTCAATTTTCGGTATTGATTTCTGTAAGCACAATGGCGATGATTTTGAAGTGAATGTGCGGATCCTAGCGCAGGAATCAAAAACATCAACGCGCAAAACTTTTGAGGCGTTTTAGATAAATTTCAAAAATCCAAAGATGAACCGGAAGGACGATTGCCTCACTATCACGCGTGACCTGGCGCCCTATTTCAAAACGATATTTTGACCCCGGGGCGTGTCTTGCTCGCGTGAACTACGTGTGGGCCAGTCCCGCACGTAACATCACGGTGAGTGACCTTTCTGTTCAATATGGCGTCTATTTGAAAGTTTGATCTTCATTAATACTTTAACCTTCTTTTCCACCGAATAATAAAAAGTATTCTAACATAAAGTACGTCCAGGCTCTGAGGAAGGCGAAGTCACCGAAACGTCAGCCATCGTTCAATAACATCAAAAACAACGACAACGACAACGACAACGAAGATCTGTACCAACCTCGCGTCAGCTTAAGGAGATCAGTTTATAAGATCACATAAATAAACATACCAGATAAAGTTTAGCACATAAATTTGCACTCGCATAACAAACAGCTTCCGACTACTCACCGTTTTGCTCGTTTTATGTCTTCCAGTTAATTCATGTAAAGCAGCCGCACGAAGTATTACATGGGCGAGGATGTGCCTGGATCAGGTCATAGAACCTGCCTGATGTATGGTGCGAGGTCACGCGTGATAACAAGGCACCCCTCCTCTTAGTTCATTTTTAGATTTTTGAAATTCATCCAACACGCTTGAAGAGTTTTAGGCACTGATGCCCTGAATTGCTGTGCGAGGCGAGTGACTTTTAGTTCAAAATCTTCTTCATTATGTTCGTGTGTCCTAGATGCGTGCGCATAGTGGAATGTTTGGCTTCAATTTAAATCCACCGACCGACAAGGTGTTGTTTTGAATGGGTGCAGAGTGGTCTAACCGTTTCACCCATGTGTTTGCCCCACATACTTTACAAAAGATCAGATAAACCGTACCCTAACTCATGCAATCACCGTCTCTACAGTTAGCGTTTATCATCCAATTCTTCGTTGTACATACATACATACGTGCGGTTGAGAGCTAGCTGGGGTCTAAGAGTGTGCGATAGTATTTTCACTGTTACCGAATTCTCCAGACCGGTCCTTCTTGAGCAACGTCTTACAGCTGCGCTTATTTCGTTGGAAATAAAGGGCGAGATAAACAGAACCTTATCTTCGTTTCAATTATTGTTTAGAGGAGTAGAGGGAGGTTTCCTCTACACCTATTCCGAGGAGCTGTAGTTTCGACGAAATGGATATTTGCCACAAACGCACTGGTGAATTTTCGAAACACATTTCTCACAAGCGCCGTTTTGGTCTGTGGTGGACGAGACGACTCTTTGGTGACAACCAAATGGTACATTATTGAGGATGTCATTATAGAACCCACTGAACCAGTTGTCATATTCATGGAACCATCACTTCTCTCACAATGTCATCCAGATGATGAATATGGGCTAGCTAGCACAGATCTCAGCCTCCTTTGTGACTTCGTTCGTTTTTAGTAGCACCTTTGTTAAGCGCTTCAAATCTATTTCCATCAGCTAACTATAACAATACACTGCCGTTATGATCACAATCTTAACCGTTTTATTTACTGCCTACTCTTTTTTAATGACAGGACATATTGCGAAGTATACCGTCAATGATGCTGAGATATTTGTAAAACTCAGGGCCGTAGGTGTCTGCGGTGGGAAACGAACGTGCTATTGTTCCTTCGAAGGAGTAACGCCTTCATCACCACATCATGCGGGCCCTTCGTTTCTATCGATCTCTGCCATCAACAATCACCCGTCAGCGGGAGACAGACGAAACGACGGACCCGCATGGTGTGGTGGTGAACGCGTTACTCCCCGGAAAGGACAATAGCGCGTTCGTCGTACATTGCCGTTACTTCGTTTTTTTTTTCTGGCTTTGAGACACATACTTAATGCAGACCTTGTAACCAGGCCGTCCTCGGGACTCCAGAGATCCAGAGTGGCTTAACCACCAAATCTCCGGAGAATGGAAATAATGGTGAGGCCCACACAACCAGACGAGACGGGCCATCCGAATCTCTAAGTAGGAGACACATACTAGCTCGCTGAACTCGAGCAATTTTGCTATTCAATATAATTGTTGTTTGCGAAAGTTTAACAAATTATTTTATAGCACGCATTTCTCACTATATTTCCGCGTTGAATTTTTTATCCTGCGTCAATGCTCTTCAAAGTTGCGCTAATGGAATAGAAGGAAAAAATAACGACCCCGAGGAACATTTCCGCGTGAATTCAAACTTGAATGTAATTGTAAAGAAATCGCAAAACATTATCAACAGCATTTGTTTAAGATGTCGGTAATGAACACACGGGTCAGCCAACATTTGTTTTCCAGCTTTTTCCTTTATAGACAGTAGTCTTGAAGATGTGGAAAACGGAATTGAGACGCTTCCGCTGGCAACCACTACTTTTTGACGTGGATTGAAAACGATCCAGTCAAAACGATGGCTCGAGAGATTGCGAAAAAACAAGGCCTTGCAAATGCAACCGTTTCGGAACACTTCAAATGAATTCGAAAGTCAGAAAAACTGGAATGGTCGGAGTCGCGGATGAAAATCAAACAGGTCACTTGTCGCTACGAAACCTGCTCTGTACTTTTTTGCGTAAGAATAACGATTTGCTTTCTAATCAAAGGTGATAAACCGGGTAAAAAGCACGAGGCAATGATCAATCTCAGAGGGATGCGCCATGCATTCGACTTCATTAGGCTTCGTTTGGAGGTTATTGAATGCACATCAGGCCCTTACAATGACTCGCGGTGGCCTACCGATATATCGAGCCAGCGCTGCTATCCTCCTTGACAAGTCTGCTACCAATTTGCCAACCTCGGAGGCATGAAAGGCTTGGTGGGTCATGGGCGCAGGGGTCGATTCCACTTTTGTGTTGCAGGGCGCCTCCGACCACTGCGCCGCACGAGCCATGTAAACCAGAACACTTCTTAAACTCAGTTTTATACGTGTAGAAGGCTACTGTTTCAATGCATTTTCTTTCATTGATAAACTAACACGAGATTGTTACCAAATAATTGTTACGGCTAACGCTTGACGTCTCCGTCATTTTCAGAGCCGATGATTTTATCTAGGCTTCGCCTCCATAGGACGAAGACGACACTGTATCGCGAGGACGAACAGCTGTGGACCATTTACTCAATTCATCGGCTCTGAGGAAGACGAAGACACTGAAGCGTTATCCGAACAAATGTTTGGCAGCAAGCTGGTATTAGCTCATAAATAAAAGAAAGTACATTGATTATTAACGGCGAGGTTAGATGAAAGTCGGTTTGCAATAGCGCTATTGTGTTTTCTTTACTCAACCGATGGAATTACCGCATAGAATTCTTTACTGCCGAAAATCATCACAATTAGTTCTTCATTCTTTCACCAATTTTTTAGGTTCTACGGAATCAAATTGTTATGTGGTTAGGATACCCCAGTTTTTTACATCTTGGCGAAAGCTGATCGCTTGTCTTTGTTGCAGTGGTTACTACTTTGGTTGAAAATAGAACTTGCAGAAAAAAACGTGCAGGGCTGTATCAAAATTTGGATCAAAGATTAGACATCTTATACTGGGTGGTCTACGGAATGAGAGATTAACCTTGCCAAGCGCTGTTGATCGTGGATACTGGCGGTAATTCGTCAGTCGCCGAATAGGTGACCTAGAAATCCCCCGATAAATTCCGCTATCCGTTTATAATCATCCTACTAGTCATTGTTACGCTTTTTAGTGATCTGCAATTTTCACTGTTCCCAACAACACTTCTCTAGTAGATGTAATAGGTGCTTTGAATTTTTTAAAGAACTGTTTTAGATGCTCATTCGAGCAACCCTTCTGCTTGCAGCTGCTGTCGTTGTAGTGCTGGGCACAAAGAGCGCCAATGACAAACTGAAGGAATGCTGCAAAAGCCTCAAGGAGGCCGACAAAGACTGTGTTAACAAATTCTGCGACTTCAAAGCAATTTCACAAACAAATGTTGGTATTATCAACTATTATCAGTCTTTTTTCATCATCTAAAACAGTAGCACAAAAAGTCACGTTTCAGAGTAGTCACTCTCATTTTAAGTGATAATTCCAGATTTCAAGGATAAAGGGGAACTTGCTAGAGATTTCCAGATGTAAAACCTCTATAAAGTTAGAGCTTAAGCTGCTCCTAAAATCGCAGGCATTTGTTACACTTTCTTGGAAGACTTCCAAAAGATTTCTGAGCTCTACTCCATAGTTTTATCTTCCCTAAATATATCCATCCATTAAAAGGCTGTTCTCGGTCCGAAAAACAGTATTTGTTTTCATGGATTCTTACTTTCAAAGCTTTCACCAAATATCCATTTGAGATTCTCCAATACTGCCTGCAAATCTTCAATCTGAGGTCACCTTGTGTATCCGTTCTATCATCAATTATAAAACGTACAGCGGCATCTACAAGGTATAACGAGCAAATTCAGATTCTCAGCTTCCTGTCTGCGTGCTCCGAACGCGGTCCGACCGTGGGCAACATGTGGGACTGTGCTTCTCTACGTCACGATCACACTGAATGCTGCAAGGTTTGCTTAAAACTCTTTCCAACATATTCACAGTATCATCCAGACACCTCCCAACGGTTTACCGCCTCAACGTGGCTGGGAGGTATTCCTGGGTGTCGGGCTACGACGTACTTCGAAGGATTCATCCAACCGCAGGGTCTCCCAAGATGAGAGCGAGGTCGGTGTTTCCATCAGGAAGCCTAGCTAAGATAAACCAATACCAGGATGCAGCACTGTTTTGGTATTAAACTAGTCGCATCGTGGTAAATCTCCTTCTGATCCACAAGAGCCACAACTGCCTGTGGTGGTGATGACCCGGGACAGACTTTGGCCATGCTAACCTCACGACTCAAGGGAACCGCAAAGGCTGAACCAGTAAGGCTCCGAGAGGATGGAGGTTACGCTAGGGCCCGTGAACGCAGTGAAGGCAGGCAGTGTATCTAAGTCATCCGGACAAGAAAGGATTGTTGTTCGGATAGGAGGCAAAATTCAAGTTCTTCACTAAGTAAATAGAAAAGACACGTCCAACTATTATATAGTGGTTAAAAATTTCAAACAGATATCGTCTGATGTCCATCAATGACATCAAGCGGAAATGTGAGTCCAAACCATATAGAACATTTTTCAGTCTAAAGGTGTCGAAGGTAAATGCTTAGAGTACTGCGCTGCGCAAGATGGTGTGCCTACCAACTACCTTGACTATCTGTTTTGCGTTGAATCATTTAATGAGATCCGCGACTGTTTCATGGATCATTTGGAGAAGAATCCTGCCTTTAAGAAGAAGTACTGAATATGCTATGCATGTATTTAATCCAGATTTATATTTGGTTAATAAACACTTGCTCTTCGTACGATCAAATCTTCTATGGTGGCTTCTTTCTGAAACTACTAAGCAACAAACTCAACGTCATACTGCATTAAGAACTCCGAAAAACGATCGCCCAGAATAATTCTGGAACATTTGAATACGTTTCACTGTTGGCCAAACTTCCTTCAGTGACTCGGAAATTTCCGAATGATGCTACCAACGTCATCTTTGGCCTTCACTTCTTATCCCAAAGAACATTTGCTCATTCAATGTGAAGAACACAAAGACCATCGTACTTTTCTTGGGCTCTTTATACGAAATCTTCTAATTTTATAAAATCACAATGGTGCTGAGCCATTTGCGAAACTTGGACCCCATGCTAGATTTGGACTGGCCACCACCCTGAAGCTCACAACGTACACACTTCACTACTGAGGGAGGCCCTTGCTTTGCATTTCTCTTTGCTTGTTTTTGACCTTAATGGCGCCATCAGAAATCACCCGTCAAGGTTAATAATCGGCAGAGCATAAATCGGTATCGAATTCAGTTATGCTGAGGCCGTAATGTAGCTTCCAATTTTAGTTGCTTTTTGGCAAGTTTTCTCAAATGTGGATTACTATATTTGACCATATAGCTTCAGTATTTTCACAGTTCAAGTTACCTCCTCGAAATAACCGCGAGCCGCTACGCATGTTCTTCTCAATCAATTGGTTACAGGTTTCCTCCCGAAACCATTGTGCCACACACACATTTGTGGGTGTGTGCGGCACAGTGGTTAGGGATTCCTGCATACACATGTGGGTGGTCATCATTTGGAACAGCCGCCCGATCTAATTGACCTGGTGTCTCTCCGCAATCGCCAAATTGGTATTGGACTGGTCTGAAAGGATAAAAATACCAGCTTAATACATCAATAGGTCATCGCGTGTCCGTTGTCAGCCCAACTACGCATTCACTTTCTTGATGCTTATAGAGTCGAGTGACGCTGTATCCCCTAGGAGTTTACCAGCGCCGAACGCCGCTTTATCTTTTAACCTTTATGCTTTGTTTATAACATTATGACCGACACAACTGGGCAAATGACTTCACTCTACCATTCACTCTATTCATAAATACAATGCGACTGCTGAGCAGAGAGTAATCCATGCGCTTTTGAGATCAGCACCCTCTTAGTAGCTACTCGATTTTGTCCGACTTATTGGACATGCCAATAACTGTAGACTAAGAGGAATTCCCACTCACAGCAAAAGCAAGAAAGTGATATTCCCCAATGTAACGATTAGTCTGGTGTAAATCCCAATCTGGTACCAGCTGTGAGCTCACACCATCAATCTTCCTGCATCTCGCCATATAAGAGAAGCCATTTCATCAATTACTAAAAACAGCCTGAGTAATGTTATTTTTTGTATCCCATGGAATTTTCAAATATGGTGAGAAAAATGGTTAGGATAGAACAACGTTTATCTCAGTGATCGACGACATTCTTTACGATAAAACCCTTGCTTTCGATGAAAGTAATCGATACCGATATTCCACGTAAATGATTTTCAACCCTCCAATCAATACCTTCTTCGATTGTTGAGCTAACACGAGGTTGATAAAGAGATTTATTCGGCTTCTTATAGATGGTCTACCGATTCATGTCAATTAGGACAACTTCAGCCGGTCAGGAAGACGATGATCATGGATGCAGCTCAACGTCGTCCATAAACAATACCTGCTGACACCTCACGTAGCAATTCCCAAGAGCGACTTCCTATTAACCTCGGCACTGATTGATAATTCGATGTTTTTCTTCAATAAGCAGACACGAAGTTGGTATTATAGAATTTATTAGGATACAATAGCTGGCGTTTCGGCGGTTTCGCCTTCTTCAGAGCCGTTTATTTGCCGTAAGTATTTAAGTTAGTTGATGGATAGCAGTCGCACAGAGTAATAAAAGGGCGAGGACTGTGCCCAGATCAGGCCACTGAATCAGCCTGAGGTAAGGCGCGAGGTCACGCGTGGTCACAAAGCACTCCTCCTTGCTGTTCATTTTTGAATTTTTGGAGTTGATCCAAATGGAATTGAACGCTTCAAGAGTTTTACGCGCTGACGTTTTCGGTTCGTGCGTGAGGATAGTGACCCCTACTTCAAAATCTTCGTTGTGTTCCTGCATCCTATGTGCGCCTAGTGGAGTGTTTGGTTTTAATTCAGATTTGCCGGCTAGGTGTTCTTTTATGCGGACGCAGAGCGGTCTACCCGTTTCGCCAACATATTCGCCCCCACATGCTTTGCAAGAGATCAGATGGACTGTACCTGAGCTCGTGTAATCAGTCCCTATCGCTAGGGCAAACTGTGCACTCATTCGTTGTACACAGACGGTCATATAGGCGGTTGCGAACTATCTGGCGTCTTATTGTCTGGTGGTATTTCTATCATTCTTACGGAATTCTCTAGACCGGTCCTCATTAAGCAACGTTTTATAGCTGCACTTATTTCGAAGGGCAAGAGGAACGAAGCCTTGTTTTCGCTAAAATTATCGCTCTGGGGCGCCCTTTTCCTCTATGTCTATGCCGAGAAGCTACACCTTCGTAACCGTTTGACATGGCTATTTGGCACGCCAGTTTCGATGATTCTTCCCTCTGCTCTCTACCTGTGCACACGCTGGTGGCGGTTCGAAACATATTTCTTATAAGCTCCCTTTTAGTGTGTGAAGGATGAGAGGAGACGTAATGAACCACTATATCCTTATTGCTTGGCTTTCGATACCACTTTGCGTTGTAGCCGTTTTCGTATAGGTTGATTTCAACGTTTAGAAATGGAAACTACTTCTCTTCCGGTTTCTCACAGGTGAATTTTATTTACTCTGACTGGTCGTTCAGTAACTCAAAGCATTTGCCCATCACCTCTTGTGTGGAGCAGATGGCAAAACAATCATCTACAACCACAACGTCGCTGAGATATTTGCAAAACTCTGGACCGCAGGTATCTATGGTATAAATCATCTATATACCTACAGTAGAGTAATGGCCTGAGATCGATTACTGGTCCTTCCACTTTAGACATAAGGACTACGGCAAGGGTTGGTGCCAGTCGCTGTCCCATTGCCAACCCTCTAATTTGCGCGCAACATATCTCGGACCATCTGAAGATCGAGCAGTTTAAACAGACCTTTAAGAGGACCATAAGCTGCTGAATCGAAAAGCCATACATGTTAATTGCTCCTTCCTGTTGCTCAAGCTCGCGGATGGCTTGCATTGAGGAGTCGTCCGACACGTTAGTCTAAAGGGCGGTAACGTCGAACGACTCCATAACGTACGCGCTTTTGGGATCTGCGTTGCGCGGACGGTCTAGGAACATTCGGGTATCCGTGAGATGGGGTGGTATGTGTTTAACTCATTGAAGAAAAGCATCGAATAGCTGCTGAGTTGTTAGAAGAATTCTAGCACTTATCTCCCATGTTTTGGCTCATTCGGCTTGTTCCTTTTACCTTCCACTGTCTGCTTGATTAGATCTTCGCAGAACTATTTTAAATAGTGTGAATCTCTTTTCGTCGGAAACGTTCAAAAAACGTCCGCACTAGGTTTTTTGGCTTAGAGATCCTAGAAATTCTGTGAGGATAAGATAGCACAGTTTGTCGAACATTTAACAGCAATCGGTCAAGCCAAACGCTGCATATGCCATTCTAGTATGATGCTCAATTGGAATCAACTCATGAAAGCTTATTCTTTCCAAAATATGAGTTCACTTGTCTCCTCGTTTTCAACAGCTTTTGTTATTTTGGTGGTACAAAAGACAATTAACCACCGAAGAACACAGAGATTTCTTACTACTTTGCTCGTCTGTAACGCTCTCGCTATCTTTGTTTCCTAAACACCAACACTGTCCGCGACTCAAGGAACAAACTCTTTCGAAAAAACCGTTGCTGTATACTATTAAGTTCAGAAACCAGCTTTTATATTCTGACATCTACTACACGAGTCTGTGTTGCATAAGCTGTTAAATAAATACGAAAAGTAGGGTAGAGGAAGTAATCCGTGCCAAAATAAACGACCGGAAAGAAAATAAGTTGATATCAATCTTAGCCGATCCAACTGCCCACACACCTCAGATGTGAATGGAAGGCGAGTCATATCGGACCCCAAATGTTGATTATCTTCAGAGATAGATTTAATACATGAACTTTTTCAAGAAGGACTAATCTCTTTACTTACAACAACTCTATACTCGTTTGCATTTCTGGAAGGCTAAGCTTGTTCTACCTTTTTGCATCTCTATAGTGTTCGCAGTGTGATACAAACACTAAAGCAGACAGGAACCTACCGAGTAATCAAGGTGCGTCGCCACATCCCAGCTTCATGTTTAATTATTTGTAGTACTTAACAAGGTAGCAAACGTAGTGTTGGCTAATGCTTCCTTGCAAGCTCCTGGTAAATCATCTGTTCCAGGCTCCACCAAAGAAATCTGCTATCACTCGACTGCTTGGTTAGAAAGAGGTTACAACTTATCCAGAAGACGGAATAGAATGATTCATTCTAACATCAATACGAAGAAGAAGTATGAAGGAAATAGAGACTTATTTTCACCGAGTATTGAGAGAACACTAGAAGACGTCACCAGAACTGGTAGTTGATGCATATGTCCTAGTTCTTTAATAACATACAACCTTAATTATGAACAAATCCCTTGTTTTAAGCAGAAAAAACTTAGCTATATACCACTGCCTAACTTTAACCGATAATACTAACATTTAACTACGTGACGTAATTTTTAGCAGACGTTAACTCAAACTATTAGACTTTGTCGACAAGTGAGACTCCACTCATTTCAGGTGGCTTTTCTAGTCCCATTACCTCTAGGACTGTTGGCGCGACGTCACACAGAGCCGCTGAACGGTTGCTGAGCTGAAGAACAGCAATGTATATAAATTGAAACGAAACTTCAAATAACAGGACTTGAAAAAATAGACCAAGCCAACATAAACCCTCCCAGAACTTTACCTTCTTGAACTTGTATGAACTACTGCTGCAAGTGAAAGGTACAGGATTACAAGTGTGTGCTGTGTGTTTGCTACCATCTGGAGCTATCATCTTCTCAGCATTTCCGTGGTCCGCTGTTACCATCAAAACATAGTCTGCAATTGCATAAAGAAGGTTGTCATCAATTTTTCCATCAATGTTGCTGTGCCCTAACAATCTATATAAAGTTACCATTCGCTTTGCAGGCCTCATAGATCCTTCCAATGGCAGCGTCGGTTGCCTCGCACGCTTTAACAGCAGCTTCATACACCTGAAATTTAGCAATGGACCACACTAACGCTTCTCCGAAAAATATGACATTTCGGCCTTCACTATCTGTCTTAGTAGGCGCTTTTTGATACGGCTGGAAATAGCCAAAGCAGTTGATGAAATATTCATAATACCAATTACATTTACATACTCAGATGCCCCTCACCACTCAAACGTCGTTCTGGATTCCAGCACTTCGGCCACTTTCTTCATTGTCCCGCAAACGTTATCCGTAGAAGTCACTAGCCTCGCTAATGGGTTCGGTTACTGCATGGGGATTTTGCTTACTCTTCTCCCATTTCTCATTCGTATTTTGCATGTAAATAAAACGCAAATTTGGAATCCCTGAAAGGCCATAGAGGGCCATTTCCAACTCCACATGCAGTCTTCTGGATATAGAAGTTTGTCTTCTTGCCACTATGATTCTTCCAGAAATGCAACCAATCCTGTAGTGACAGGGATTCCTTCGATTACTTAACTGACTTATGGAGAAGTATGCAATGGCCCAAAAAACAAGACAGTAAAGACAGACTGTAGTGATAACTTACTCCAGTATGGCCAACCATATCAGGTGGAGCGAAGTTACACATCACAAAAGGATGTTTCTTTAAATTGATTTGCTCAATCATTTTATCGGCAACACCGGCCGATGACATTTCTGGCATCAGATCATATGTTGCAACCTGAAAAAAAAACCCCACTTCACTAATGCTACTTTGACAACTAAACTAAAAATTACCTTCGGACTTGGAACCATGCACCTCTCTTCGTCTTTGAACTGCTTTTCAACACCACCATTGAAGAAAAACGTTACGTGAGCATATTTCTCAGTCTCCGCACAATGGAACTGCGTTAGACCCTGACAATACCAATACTTCTACTACTGCAAGACACATTCCAAATAAAATTTTGAAAAAGTAACAGCTCCACCCTTTATTTTGATAAGCGTATTCACTTGCAAATACTGCCTGGTAATTCACGTATTATACTTCCTCACTTAAAGTCTACCAATAGTTGGAGATAGTAGGAATATCTCCCTGAACTTTGAGTAGCAAAGGTTCATTATCCAACAGTTATGGTTATCTTGGTCGAAACACTGGAAACTAAGCTGAAAGCGGAGCGAAGGAACATAATTTCTCGTCGTTTCTGGACCACTCTTAATAGAACGGATGGCGAATATGCTAGATAACCATAATTTAGCCATCTCAGTGCCATAGACATATTTTCCAACTATTAATAATTTGAGCAATACCAGATGCCACAAGAAAAACCGTGAAAAAAAAACAAGAAAAAATCGATCAAGTGTCAAATTGTTAAAATTATTATTCCAGATGAAAAAGACAAGGTAATATGACCATGACCATCCCGTAAAATAAAATAAAAGGCTATAACAACAGCAAAACAGTGACCAACTCAAGTACAATGGGATAACCCATAGCATATTCGACACATACTGGTTTTTGACAAATACCGATAACTCTTTAAAAACGATAACATTTGAGTTGCAACTAAACAGGTTATAGAAGAGACTTTGCGTTATCGTTCTATGAGTATATATCCTCTTCATAATGTCATTTCAACTCTAAAATTAAGTTCTCAAATCCTCCCAAAAGGAAACTAAATGAGTGAAAGGTTAGATGCAAGCCAGCAACCGCAAACATAAGCGATGCCCTCCGGCACATCAACTTCTACGGGATGAAACTCAGCTTGAAAATCACATTGATCGCATTGACATAATTCCTTTAAGGAACGAATTTACCCACAACAAACAACTGGCACTCATTTTCCTGATATCCATTAATGTAGAAGCACGTAGCAACAAACTTTCAACACCACTTTAAACTCATGGACTATCCCTAAACAGTAACTAATTCCAAATATTCTCACTGCCTAGAAGTAAAGACTTTTGAATAAGAATGTCTACTTCAGAATATGATACAACTAACATTCAAATCAGTGCACGATATCCAGAATTGCCTAATGTGCCTCCGCTGCATCATGTCAGCAACAAGTGGTACCAGATCATACATCATACCGTTCGCTTGTCATCCCACACACGTCAATCATGAGAAGGAACTCGACAGAATATTTGGAAACGTACACTACTGGATATGCAGTGGTTTTCCAAGGTGTAACTCTCCTATGCTAAAAAGCCAAAGATAAAGCTCTCGGTGTTGATCAATCTCTTAGGGATACGCCATGCATTCAACTTAATTGGACATCGCTAGATTTCCCCATTTGCCCGAATGCAAATCTGGCCTATGCAATGACTCGCGGTGCTTTATCTATGTATATGTAGTGTGGTACCGACCAAAGAGAGATAGAAGGCTTGGTGGGCCAAGAGCGCCGAGATCAATTCCATATTCCATGCTCTACAATAGGTACTTCGACATTGATGGAAACATGAACACATGGTTAGTGATCAAACCATGGGTTTACTTATGTCAACGCTCAATTCTCAAAAAACAACGAAATCAGTAATTCAACAAGCATTCGAAACAGCCACCGAACAGGATAATGATAAAGTTCCAAACCAGATGTGAAATAGTTCATACCGCCTTTAAGAATGTACAATGTAAATAATAGTTGTTAACGTTGTCATTACATTCGACACATGTGTGGGATATCCAGCCAACATGTACATCGTTATTACGGAAACGTTAAATAGAATTTAATTCTAAAAGACGGGACGATTCTAGCACTATTCATCTATTTCCTATACAACTTAACACCAAATATTGTGCGGATCCTCACATTTCCATGAAGTTTGGCGCCTTGCATCTGTTACCGACGAAGGTGCAAGAACATTAAATGTTGATTCGATCTGAGGATGTAAGCCTCTTCCACAGTGTCGTTAAATTACGGCCAAGCTGATTTCCCATGGAATCCTGTGATAGTTATACTAAGGCGTTCCCAACTCTTCACCACAGGCAACCGCCAACTCCTGTAGATCGGAGAGAACTTTACCCATTCAAGTTTAATTACCAAACGACACATATCAACAGGAAAAACTCGGTTACTCTGATCGCTGAAATTTCAGATCTATTAGGATAAATATTTAGAGCGGAAGAACAGCAGTTAGGTGAAAATGGGCGGTAGATGAACAACGAGGATATTTGAGCAGATACGTATCAAAACAAAGCGACACTTAGAAAAACTATTAACTAAAACGGCTGAAATTTTTTAAACACATCAAAAGCGTGATTCATCTACCTTATTAAGCACTTCTTTAATTCGAGCCATCAAACTGTTTCATTTGTACAGTTCACAAAAAGGACGGAGAAGCTATATGCTGACGTTTCTATCATGTACGAACAGGTGCAGAATTGTGGTTAAAAAGTCGTAACATCAAAACGCGTTCTGTGAAAAAAAAATACATATGTATGACATAACGGGTGCCCGTGTGGGGCAATGGTCGAAGGCGCGCTGCAATACACATTAGATCGATTCCCGCGCTCCTGACCCACCAAGCCTTCCATCCCTCCGTTGTCGGCGCCAGACTTGTCTGGGAGGGTAAGATCACCGGCTCGACACATCGGTAGGCCACCGCGAGTCATTGTAAAGGCCACAAATGCATTCGATCACTTCCAAACGATTCTTACTGAAGTCGAATGGATGGCGCATCCCTAAGGGATTGATCAACACCTGGAGCTTTATCCTATTATTTTATATTTACATTACTTTATTTTATTATTTATATTTATTACATAATATAATATAACAAAAGCAAAAATGATACTCCTTGTATAGTAGACTAACACTTACTACTTATCATAAAAAACATATAGAGGTAGTACTCCTATATTACCACACAAATTCTGATTATTTCTGCTAACCACTCCTACCAAAAACAATAGATGTGAGAGATAAAGGACTCACTTTAGTAGCCAACCATTCGGCGAGAACATTTTTATTTGAAAGAGGAGGAAACAAAGCAGGGAATGGGAATTCTGCTTTGTATTGTGTCATACCTGAAAATACCACCGACCAAAAATGAAGGTGACACTTCCAAAACACCACAGTAATAATACACGAACCAAAAACTTGCACATTTTTGGGATGTGGCAGCGAAGACTTACAATCCTTATGCCGCTCCATTCCCATAACCTAGATTGTGGGAGTAAAAGGAAACAGTATAACGATTTAAAAAGTCAATGAAAATACCTCAGAAATCTCTCTCATTCGATCAGCTCTATAGTCGAAAAAGATGAGCGTATCGCCATCTTTCACTCGTCCTTTGTCGCCGTTAAGAATGATCGGCTTAAGGAATTCGTCCGTTTCTTGCGCTTCGTAGCGTTTTCGCACGAGCGCTGGTGCCTAATAAATAGCGCTGAATAGTGGATCAACAAATATTTTTCCAAAAAAGAGAAACATACATAGAAAGAGAAAACGTGTGACACGACTAAAATCAACCTGATCGACCGCAGCTTCCTCGCCCTTACCACCGATCATAGCCTCGTAGGCGACACATATCCTTTCCCAACGCTTGTCACGGTCCATTGCATAGTAACTGAAGATACTTCAAAATTTAAAGAACAAAGAAACAGCCACTGACACATTCGTACACAATGAAATATTTCCGCTCAATGTTAGTCCTCTATTTGCTGCCTACTATAATTTTTCACGGCAGGGTAAGATATGAAATACAACCACAATGATGCTGAGATATTCGCAGAACTTGGACCTCAGTCCAGATCGAACCACAATTAGCTTTTCTGGAAGCCCGCGTATTACACAGTGCACCACGAAGGCCCTTGCTTTGCGTTTCTCTCAATTAGCTTTGTGTGCAATAAATGAGCCCCCAGAAAGGGTAATCGTGGTTCAATGTGGTCCGGGTTCTACGTTTTGGAATATCTCAGCAACATTGTGGTTGCATTTCATATCATACCCTGCCGTGAAAAACTATGTGGGCAGCAAATAAAAGGTTAACATTGTGGCTTCGTCTACAGTCTCAGCTTAGCTGGGTTCAATGCCGATCTGTGCTCGACAGATCAATCCCGCTGCAGGGTCATTGCTTATGGCAGCGATAGGTAGAAAACTAGCCGAAAGAAACGCAAAGCAAAGGCCTCCGTGGAGCAGTGTGTAAAACGCGAGCCCTTGGAAAGGGTAGTCGCGGTTCGATCTGGCCCAGGGTCCAAATTTTGCGAATATCTCAGCATCGTTGTGATTGTCGCTCAATCACAGCTGGTCACTTGACACACTCACTGAACATTCGTAATAAAGTAACAAGTTCAAAACCGATACAGCACTAATCAAATATTGCGTGGAACTAGGCAAAAATACCATTTGATAAAAAATGGTTGCGAAAGGAACATACCGACCAACGATAGTAGCTAACTGACAATATTTCAGCTCGTTCATGAATGCGATCGTCTTCTCAAGGAATCCAGCACCACTCGTTGGTGACGTGTCGCGACCATCCCCGTAGAAATGAAGGTAACACTCAGGCACACCCAACTCCTTTATTGCTTTCATGAGAGCAAACAGGTGATCTGAAGTGCATTACTGAAACACTGGAAAAGAAAGCCAGATACTTTAGCCATAAAACTACTGTACATCATACATAGTAAAAGAAGGATAAGGCTCTCGGCGTTGATATCCCTGAGAGATGCGTCAAGCACCCGACTTCATTAAACACCGTTGGAAGCACTGAATGCATATCTGGCCTTTACAATGACTCGCTGCTATCTTCCCGGACAAGTTTCGTACGAATTTGCCGATCCCAGAGGGATGGAAGCGTTGGTGGACCTTGGGCGCGGCAATCGATCACGTGTATTGCAGTGTGCCTCCGACCACTGCGCTACATGCGCATATCATATATATGAATAGGAAGTATATAGACGTGAACAAAACTATATATGTATATTTCGCCAGGGCTTCTAAAACAAACTGTCATATGACAAGAATTTAACTCACGAAATCTGCTATCAATGACCGATATCGCATATATATATGTAATATATATATACATATATATACATACATATATATACATATATATATACATAGATATATATACACCATATATTACTCCGAAACATTGCCCAACTCAGCCTAATCCTACTGTACAGTTACAGGCTTCTTGCTCTTCCAAAGGTCAAAAGGCAAAGATGAAAGAAGAACGAACCGATATGAGAATGCACTCCACCGTCAGACACGAGACCGGCAAGGTGTAGCCGACCATTCCCGGATTTAGCGCGATTGCATGCCGACACAAGATTCTCATTTCTTATCTAAATTCAGTTGTGCCATTGGAACACAAATGTAACAGGCTTATGAAACCCTACTGATTCGAAAGATTGTAAATAGGTGCGAAACATTTTTACCAATGTGTTATCTTTGATAGAAAGGTTGATGCGCACAATATCTTGGTAAATTGGACGGCCAGACCCGATGTTGAGATGGCCAACCTGAAAAATAATCATTTCCATGTAAGGATGAAGGTGATCACATCAGAAACTATTGATGCTACCTTTTAGCAGAATAGAACTCAATAAAGGCCACTGACATAGGCCAACCTTCACAGCCATTTATGAAAATCAACTTCTTTGAGAAGAACAACTAACTTCAGAGTTACCCATAAGTCCTTCAGGAAGGCCAACATGCAATCCGTGAGCTTCTATTTGGGTCCAATTTCCTGCCATTATGCACTTTTTTCCACATTTCAACAATAACCACAGCAGTAGAGTTTGCTGGATTTCCACTAACCAGAACACAAAGAATCCATGACAGGCGTCTTGGCGTTCTTGATCGCATTGCCATGGCTATCCTCCGAAATACCCCAACCATCGATGACTACCAGACAGACATGATTAGCAACATTAGTCATCTCGTGCCTGAAATCCTAAGAATTTTTCAGGAAACAGCCCGTAGAGGCGCACTCCCGTGTACAACGATATCGACGATACTTTCAAGCTGGACGGGAAAATCGGTTACAATGAGACATTTGCTAAGGAATCAGAAACCAAACCCACCACTAAATGGCCCAGGATACATTACACCCATGGCTCAGAAGTTTGAAAAGCCAAACATTTCACCAGGAAAAAAAGGAATGTGAATTGAGGACCAGAAGAAACGAAAAGATCCGATTTTTGCTGAAGCCTTTATTGATTGGAGAGGAATAAATGGATGCACTGAAGATTTAAAAATCGATGTGGCAAACCGATCAATTGAAGGATGATGACCCCACTTTGCAGAAGATGAAAAACACAGCGCGCACCACTCACGCCGGGGCGCAGCCTGACAACCCGAGCGCCCCCTACCGGGAGAAGCGGCCCAGGACCACTCGGAAGACCTCAAGCTACCAGATCTGCCCGGAAGCAAATGTTTGATTGACAGCCAGAAGCTGTGGATGAGCTATGATTGAGCATATATGAAAACATTTTGAATTGGATTGTTGCTAGAGCGGTGTGTTGTGAACTATGTATTACAACGGAGAAAACTACGGCGATGATGTAAAGTCAGATGGAAAAGTCACTAGCGATAACTCGAGGGTTTTCGGTAATCAACCACTTTCGCGAGTCAAAGAACGTATGCAATGAGAACCATTTAAACTACTAGCTAACAGATCAACAGAGATGATGAGCTAACGAAACTCGAAGCACATAGCTCTCTAAAGCTCTCCACTGCTCTCAGCAAAGACAACATGAGCAGTCCGTTCCAGGTCCGCTAAATTAGTAGAAGAATACAGTGTTCGTACAATTAATAAATACTGGTTTTGTTGCCATATGAACGCAAATCTACTCGTGCAGGTGATGCACATTACAATTTCTGGTCACTATATTATGCAACGCGTTGATGGGCGCCTGTGGAGCAGCAGTCGGAGGCCCCCTGCAACACACACACACACACGTGGAATCGATCCCTACGCCCACGGCTCGCCAGGCCTTCCATCCATCCGGAGTAGGCAAATTGGTACTAGACTTGCCTGGGAGGATAGCAACACTGGCTCGATATATCGGTAGGCCACCGCGAGTCATTGTAAAGGCCAGATATGCATTCAATCGCCTCCAAACGATGCTTAATGAAGTCAACTGCATGGCTCGTCCCTAAGAGATTGATCAACGTCAAAAGCTTTATCCTTTTATATTTTACTTTATGGAAAACCTGCTAAGACAAACCTCTATTCCCCAGCGTTCCCTTGCAGTCTATTTATCACTTGATTATCGAACTGTTTTAACTAATAGGTGCACTGACATTGCTGCGTACGATATCAGGGGAAACATCTCGAGTCAAGAACCATCCTAGGACAAGCTTCGATTTGCAGGGACATGAGCGTTGCAGTGTCTGGAAGTTTTAGTGTAAAAGATATCCTTGCATTTGCATCCAGCAGAGTGTGCACAGGTATAGAGCAGGAGGGAACACGGAAATTGGTGCGGCAAACAGGTCATTTCTTCTCACGGTAAACATCGGAGACTTTGGCGCTTCCTGAACAAATGAGGGCTAGGTTATCGAAAACCCTGTCTTTCCCTCTATCACCTAAAAGAGAGGAGAATAATCCAAGCCTCCGACCAATATCAACAGCCGAAGATCAGTCACAGACTCATCCTCAAACCCTAAGATGTTGGAGATCAGTTAGCTGAACAAATAATGCGTCTTAACGACAATGCGGTGGAGAAGAACTGTTAACGACTAGCTCCATGCTGTATGTAACGCACAGCAATGGAACCATCGACTGCGTGTTCAGATTCAGATTTCTTTAAATATAACCTACTTGAAAAATATGACGCGAGTCCCTCGAACAGGCAGAACCCAACAGGCAACACCGGTGCATGTGGCCAAGACAAATGGACACTATGATAAGATTAGTTGATGTTATTCGACGATTGAAGGAAGAAGAGGTGGCACAGGTGACCCGATGGCTGAAATTTAACGACGCTGTTAGGTCTCCTGTAAAAGCAAATAACTTGTCGGCCCCTTCATTTGGGGCAGTATGAATAAGATTCTGTCCCGCAGACAGAATTTTACGAGGCGGTATTGTTCTCTCCTTCGCCGCCAACTACAGTGCGGGCCGTCCCATTTGTACGACGATTACATACTGCGATATCTGCTATCATCTGATCACAATGTCGAACCATATCGATATTAAACCGATATGTTCCACCTTTTCGAATTTTATGATTTTGTGTGAATAATTGATTTTCGAAGACGTAAATTATTGATTTTTTTGAGGCAATTCTGTCTATGTTCTTTATTGCAATTAAAACCTACTACTACTGGTTACAACTCCTTCTGGGCTAAACCATTTATTCTTTTGAATTCATGTAGGTAAAAACCAGTTCAGAGTAGCAATAATGCTTTTAGAAACAGTGTTTCTCACAGACGGTCACCCAACTCACTCGATGCAATAAATGGGTAGACATCAGAATTAATTCGAATTCTTATTTAGATATCTCTAAAATTTACTTAAATACTTAAGTGAACCGAGTTCAAATCTAATGCGGGTTGCGACACTTCTCCTATTTATTTCATTGCTTAGAATTACCACCGAAAAACCTGGTCTCCACACTGTTTTTGTTTGGGTGCGGGCAGGTTGAAGACTTCGGAGTCTATTTCAGCTGTGACCATTTTGAGACATTTGCCGTGGATTTCTTCTCGTATTCAACGAAGGATGGGATAGCACGAGACTCCAGGAAGACTTCTGTAATTCCCGAAAGCACCACGATGTGGTCTATTCAACTACATCTTTCATGAAACCTGACTTACTCTATCATTTAGGCTCTGTCAAATTCTCTGTGATACGCGTCAAGAGCTTTTGTGAAACCCCATAGCACAGCCCCAGGATCCTATCGGGAGGCAATTGCGAAGGTTATCCTCGCTGCTCATTTCATGCAGAGGAACACTGCGTGAAGCTCTGCGCTGGTTGGAATATCCGTCCCATTTGCAGGTATAACATAGTGTGTGTTGCAAGGCAGCATGCAGATAGTGGTCACCGGGTAGCAAAAAATTATTAGAAATAATGACCGATCCAAGTGCTGCCCCATCCCTCGAGCTCCTAATTGCAGTTCGGGCTACTATGAGAAGAATTGTTAGTGGTGTTCTTTCAGTGGGGATTGTAGGGTCTATTACAAGAGTCGTGGAAGGAAAGACGTTTGCGTACAATCTAATATGAATCAGTTCTATTCTACAGCAGGAAATTGTGGCTCGGCTGTCGACAGAATGATCCTTGTGTACTGCTTTTCTGAAGATGGCATCAGTAAGCACTCGTTCGATGTCTTTAGACGCAGGATATAGTTTTAAGTACTTTTTATCTCTCAGAATCTCTTTAGTTTTCTTGATAAACGTTCAGAGTTCCTTTTTGGAGATTTTGAAAGTTAAGATTTAACCTATCAGATATATGAAGAGATTTAAGACATTCCCGTAGTAGCTCATAGCTCTACGTCGGGATGTCGCTTTCGAGATAATAATAATTAATAAAATTTAAAGCGAATCATCGGGAATGAAATCAATCTTTTAAAAAGGCTTCCTTTTCTTCATTTTACAAGACTACCAGTGTTCTACTCCTACTTATGATTAAAGCGAATCTTAGCATGAAGAAGACCTGGTCCGACCTTCGGTAGAACTGTTTTCTTCTGAAAAGAATGTGATTGATCTCCGTATAGGCAGTATCGTTCGACACCATTCTCAGACGCTTTCTGCTATAAAAGTCCAATTTCCACACGGATGGAAGGTAAGCATGGATGGAGCCTCAGTGATTGATATCCATTTCCACTGCGATGTCTTAATCGAAATTTTTCGAGTGTGTATATCTGTTTTGATCCCATTCTTTTCCCTACAGTGTAATCGCCTGTGACGAAGTTGCAGAAAAACTTCGTATTATGGGCAGGTTTCTGGGAACCATCGAAGACGTTTCGAGTTTCATGACATCAGCTGAAGATGTTAGTAATTAGTAGTTGGTGATATTGATGATCTACCGACAAGCAACTGAACACCTTAGAATGGCGCAGCGGTGAGATAAATTGAATGCAAGCCAAAAAGGTGAACAACAGATGACGAAACTAATGCTATAAACATCAAGCGATGAAATAGTCCCACCTAACACAACGAGGTTCTACACAAAAGTTCATAAAAAATGATATAAACCATTAGTAGTGAAAACAGATCACCATTTGAAGGTTTAATGGATAAAGATTCATCTTTAACGAACATTTTTTAATAGATCGACTTAATTTAATACCAGAAGAAAAAACTCTAGATTTTCCGGTTTAAATGTTTTATAAATGTGAAGAGCTGTCTATCAGTTAATATAATACAAAACTCGAGAGCGTCAGCGCGCCGCTAATCGCTCCCAATCATGGCAAACATCTCCTTTGCGGGCCTGTTTGTCACCATTAGAGAACTCTCGAATCATCGCAAAGATTTATCACCACCATAACAACAATGAACTACTTCAATATCAACCAGTTCGCTATTGCTGACGAACGGCAAGAACGTGCAGTTTCATACGTTATATCCTATTCTTCCGAAACGGCGCCCCTTTCGAGATCAGGGCAATGAGGCCCGATTATATTTCTGTATTCAGCTTTTTGATACCCAGGTATAGTTTGGTGAGCTCTGGACGTGGGTCGAGTATGCCTACGGGTAATTTGCCATTCTCTCTGAGAGTGGACAGGGAGCCTATTTGTTAGAGGCGACTCCTAACCGCCTCCCATGTACTTCTCTGTTACTTGATCGCAGGATTTTTCCCGAACTAAATCGTCCAATACAAACCACATAAACGAGAACACACGTACGCATACATGAATACGTCCTCGTATATACAGAAGGTATATGCCAATTCGGCGCAGCAGAAACTGGGAATCCATTCCTGGACCCACCTGCGTCTCAGTGAAGCAATTGCCTCGCTACTAACCGGCCAGAGATCCCTTTACGAGGAAGAACCGTAGAACCGGGAGACTTTTTTTTTGCCTAACCAATGTCGCTGTCACACAAAATTCTGCATGGGATCAGTCCTTCGACTCCTTCGTAGCGGATCCAGGTATTGGTTCACTCTTAGCTGGGCCTCCTAGTGGAAAAGCTGGACTTCTTAGCTTGGGAGACCCTGTCAGGGTGACGAATCCCTCCGCTGTACATCGCAGTAGGGCACCTACGAGCACCTCCCAGCCACGATGAAGCTGTGAGCCGTTGGGAGCAAACAGTATTAACGTCGACGTTAAAAGATGGGTTGGGCAAGGCGATAGCATCTCGCCAAAATTATTTATCGTCACTCTCCAGAACGTCATGCGAACATTGGAATAGGACAACATGAAAGTGAAAATCGAAGGTCGCAAATTACACCATCTTTGCTTTGCTGATGACATCGTCCTCATAACACCGAACATTAGCCGAGCGGAACGAATGCTTACCGACTTTGTCACAGGAACGATGTTTATGAGCAACGCACTGCTTCGCACTCCCATTCAGGCTCAACGAAATGAATATCTCCGAATGCTCCAGTTACGTCTATCTAGGTCACGAAATCTACACGGTGAACGACCTATTTCCAGAGCTGAGCAGGAGAAAGCTGTCGGCATAGAGAGCTTTCAAGAGCATCGAGGATGTAGTGAAAAAAACAAAAAACACCCGACTCCGTGCCCACCGTCTCGATCATTCCTCCTACCTTAAAATCACTCAGCGTTATTAAACACGCAGTCGAAAGGACGACGCTAGGAGTATCCTGTGCCCCCCAGCGAGGAAATGGATCCAATGCTCCGATCTACGTCTACAATAAAAAATAACAGACGCCGTTCTGTAGGCCAAAATGTCGAACGTAAGGCAGGCCGAACATGTAATACGTATGTACGACAACTGATGAACAGGAGCCATTAGTGACTGGATTCCTCAGGATTTCAAAAGTACTGCAGGAAGACTATCAACATCAGAGTTCTTCACGAAAACCCTAAAAGAAAGGCTTGATGCTCAACGAGTCTCTAGAGTAACCATAACCTATTGGGCCACTGTTGCACGCGACAGGGAAAAATGGAACGTTTACTGGAGCCCGCTCGAATCACTTGACGATCAATGGAACGAGAGGTATTACAGGTGATATAGTGACACGAATAGGTGGCAATCAAAAGCTATATAGATGGGCTGTGAGTAAGACGGGAGCTCGCAGCCAAAGTGGAGAAGTTTTTTAAGAGTCGAATTAGCATTGCGGTGTTTCAATTACTGCGATATAATTTCGCTGCATAACAGCCGAGTGAATTCGGAGCGCCACTACACCTACCTATATAATCACGCCACATCCCAGCTGTGATAATGCTGTCAGAGAAAGGAAACTCGCAGTATTTAACCCTATACGTCAAAGATGTTACCGAGACCATAACTGTTCTTTCAAAATCTTTCTTCACATCGGAAAGTGAAGCCGGTGCTAAGCCGAAGTGCTGGAGCTAATGAATGGGGAGTAGAACACTAAATGATGGTCAGTAATTGCTGGTCTGAGCAATAGCTGTTCCCATTGAGTTAAGTGGAAATGTGCAGCGATGTCAGTACGAACATGTTACCCTTCCTTACAAAAAGTAAAATAGCGCTCTTAGGCGTGTTTACATATGTGACACAAACTACTTTTGACTATCACATAACGCACCGCCAAACGGAGATCCGCAAATGAACGGCTCTAAATCGAGCTTAGCCAGGTACCTAGGTCAGAGGTAGCCCCAAACCTATGGTTCTTTCATCGAATCGAACAAACCGTGGTCTCTGTTTTTCGAGAGAAGATATCGGTGAGGATTGTTGCTCAGGTGCTGCAGTGCATTATATCTGTGGCCAGAGAGGGCCAGAAAATCACGGTGTGACAGGAGCGATTTTACACGAAGTCCATTTATAGCTTTTGATATAAGAAGTCTGTGCTTCTTTGAATTCTACCATAGCATTATAAAGGATAAAGCTATCGGCGTTGATCAATCCATGAGGGATGCCCCGTGCATTCGACCTCTTCAAGTGTCGTTAGAGGTGGTTGAACGCACACGTGGCTTCTGTGATGACTCGCAGTGGCCTACAGATGTATTGCGTCAGCGCTGTCATCCTCTGACAGATCTGGTACCAATTTGCCGACCCCGGATTGATGGAAGGCTTAGTGAGCTAGGGCGTTGGATCGAACCGACACGCTAAACGAGCTCAACATGTGCAGTATTATAATAAAGTTTGTACAGAAAAGGAAAAGATTCGAGACGCAAATGCGATGATTATTTCAAACTCAGTAATGGAACATTACTTTTAATTAATGTTGTCCAGCCATTAGGTGTTCTAAGCACTAGCAATTCATCTACACCCATTGCAGTGTAGCGCAACGATTTAATATTAGGGGAAAGATCTATGGCAATACATAGGTCCGGTGCAATTTACAAAGTGTCGGCCATTTCATGTTGTCCTATAGAAAATCCCTCAACAATCCCTCAATCCCTGGTCAACAGACGCTATAGCATTCAGTTAATAAATGATAAAAGGACAAGGCGCTTAGCGTTGATCAATCCCCTAAGTATAAACCGTGCATTCGACCCCATTATGCATCGTGGTAGTTGCATGCGTATCTAATCTTTCGAAAGTCTACCGGCTTATCATGTCAGTACTGCTATCCTCACAGACAAGTCCGATACCAATTTCTCGACTCCGGAAAGATGTGGACGGTGTACTGAGTTTGTGATATGGTGTCGGACGAGCGATCGATTCAGTGTATTATATAGTGCAAAGGATCACTAACCGCTGTGCTACATTCAGCTGATATTAAACAAACTACTTCCCCAAAAGTTATCCGTAGCATACACAAATTTACACTCTTCATTGCTCACATAAAGTGTAAATGAGCTGTTATTTAGGTGAAGTGCACTTTCCACTGGAACAAAAAAGATGTGGTCATTACATAATGGCAAAGTTGGCACTACATTACTATCCAATCATCAAAGTACTGTTCACAGCCAGAGCCATTTCCATACGAATCCCACTCCTTTTATTACTTTAAACGCTTATATGTATCAGCACCGATACGATGAGCATTCGCTCGACGATTGATAGAGAAACAGTACGACACCGTCAGATAAACAAAAAAAAACAAAACTGTTTAGCCATTCTTTTTCCACTTTAAAGGTCCCCTTGCTTCTGCAACAGTTCTTGACCTCTGGAGCATGCGTTCATTAGTCATTATTGCCTATAATATAACAACTAAAACAGTCAATAAGCCAAAACAACGTTGTTACAAAAGTTCTATGAGGTTAACATTCTAGAGCTAGCGCTTTTTCAGAGCCGGAATGATTCGAGCGAATTGTCTACAGTGGTTTATTCTTGTGATGTGGGTCTTCGTAGTCTCATCTAGTCGAACTCAGTGGAGCTCTGAAGAAAGCGGGGGCGTCGAGACGTTAACTAAAAAAAACTTGCATGACAACCTCGTCTTGCTTATCACTGGGGAAAATGCGCTGATTTTTCATAGATACTTGATGTAAAATGGTTTAGAACATTAAATTAGTAGAATTATCCACAATGACTGTTGTTTTGTTGATTGACACTCCACGCAAAAACGCTCACACTGTCTCACTCTTTATCCTTAATAAGTGGCGAACGATAAAAGTGGAAGAGCATTTGGGGAGACGAACACCAGGTGTTCATACCAACTGCTGGTTGAACATCAACGCCATTTCACATTATGATT
Organism: Angiostrongylus costaricensis; assembly: GCA_900624975.1. Lineage (NCBI taxonomy): Eukaryota > Metazoa > Nematoda > Chromadorea > Rhabditida > Metastrongylidae > Angiostrongylus > Angiostrongylus costaricensis. Next base: position 26,797 of record UYYA01000342.1, read on the forward strand.
TTTGTCAAGATGATTAAATGTTAACTACAACACCATGCTTGAATTTTCAGTTAACCACATTCAGGGTGCGTGTGGCGAAGTGGTTGGTGGAGCCAATGCGACACGCACGTGGAGTCGATCCTAGCGCCTATGGGCCACCAAACCTTCCATCCCTCCTGGGTCAGCAACTTGGTGTCAGACTTGTCTGGGAGGATAGCAGCACTGACTCAATACATCTGTAGGCCACCGCGAGTCATTGTCATGGCCATATATGCATTCAGTCACCTCCAAACGATGCTTGATGAAGTCGAATGCATAGCGCATCCCTCAGCGATTCATAAACGCCGACAGCTTTATTCTTTTTATCCTTTATCCGCATGAAAACCTCTATTGTACACGTCATTTTCAATCATAATTATCTCTCTAAATAGCTAACAATTATTGCTGGTAATTGAGTTCGATGGAAAAGCCGCACTTATTCAACTAATTCTCTCCTTAGCATAAAGTATCGGATCTCCGCAGTATCCATAACGAATCGACTAGAGCTGGTTATCAACAAAGTTTGCCGTTAAATCTTTTCCAATATCACTCTGTTTCTGTTCTTCATCTTTCCGAAGTGCGAGTTCATCGAGCATACAAAATTGGTCTCTAGGTACAAGCTACTTGAGCTCAATAGCGATTCCAGTCATTAGTCTATTAAAAGTACTCCTTTAAATAAGCGTAAAACGCATAAGTATTTACAGCTCGTAATCCCCTATCAGGCCTCTTCACAGCCAGGACGGTGTTTTGTAATTTGACATATTGTCGTCGGTGGCAACGTTCTATCCCATAATTCGTACTTATAAGTGTCAACTGGAGAGGAGCCTAAAACGAGTTGCCATTTTTCTTCCATAACTTCTCCCTAAGTTCGATATGCAGTCGACGAGATGAAAGCGAGCCATCACTATTTTCGATGACTTGTCGATGATCACGCCTTTCACAAAGAAACAAGCGTTACGAACAATAGAAAAATCTTAACTAACCATCGAAGAGAATCCGCTTTTCCAGTCAAAACATTTCCAGGAAGACTAAACCGTCAAGCAACCAAATAGCACTACTCTGCTACATCCTTTACAACAATTTTTAAAAAATACTTAAAACCAACAACTTCATTAAACATTACGTGTTTAGGTGAAGCCAACTCACCCTAACACAGTCGGAACTCAGGCATCCTAGTGAAAAACGACCCCTCATTAATTATAGGTGTATTATAATACTAGAAACGCATGCTTACAGAAACACAAACCTTCAACTCTCTATCGATCATGTATGGATCAAAAACTGAGTTACAATAAAGTGAACGAGGAAGAAGTGTTGGTCACCAGGGTTTCGCCGTCGACTCACGCGACCATCGCCATCGATCAGCAGTCATTTGATGCTACGGACACATGCTGATTCCACAACCATGACGTCAATGAACCACCGGGCCCAAACAACAAATTACCAGCAGTTGTGACTTTTTTATTACACGCTATATTATAATACGATCCTTTTCCTGTGCTACCAAAAAAGATGGCTTTCGCTCCCCTTGCGGTCAGATTTGCTATACATTTGTATATCCGATTGCTCTGTGTTGTACAGGAACTAGAGTCATGAAAGCCATAGCGAAAGAAAGCACTGTACAAAATGAAGGGCGAAACACTGTCCCTTCGATACCTCGCATTGCCCAAACGGCGGGGGCCTGTTTGGCTTGCGCCCTCTCCACCACACACTGATAACCCGCGCGGTCGTTCGCGGAACAACTCAGTCGGCGGGCCAGACGGACGGACTGGGCAGAAATCGTTCGCAATCGTCATTCTTTACTCCACACAACACGTGTTTTCGTTCAGAGAACGGCACAGTTCTGGCAGCGACGACAGCTTTGAAAGAACGCACCTTATTGTTACACTACTGACCAAAGCAGGTACTAGTTATCTCAGTTCTAGACCCGTCACTGCGAATTCATTCAGTGAACTGTAATTCATCCGGACAACTCAATAAACTAGATTAGCTATAAATAATGAGTAGAAACACTAAGAAATGTTTTTAGAACTGATTAGACAGGTCATATGAAAATGAAAGCAACCCCAACTCGACTCATCTCAATCTCTCACGTAGTCACATTCCGAACAACTAGCGCTTACTATGAGTCCAAAACTAGCCTAGTATCGTACACCTCTTCAATCCAAGTACATTCGTATGATGATAGACGTTGTTCCTTCCTTGCTCAAGAGATCAAATTTCGAGGATCCGCAAGGAAAGGCTCGAAAGCAATCGAACCATCCAAAATGCGGTACTACCGTACAGCTAGTAAATGACCTTGGTGTTAAGTAAGATTAATCGGTTTCTAATGATTGGTTACTTCTAACACATACCTAAATTCGCATCAAAGAATTGCTTTCATCAGAACATATTGCTACTGGTTCTGCAACGTATCCTATACTCTACACACATATCATCATATGTAGTTACTGATCCTAATGCGACCTTTCCCTTTAAACTTGTTTCCACGCTTTTCAGTTCTAGACTTTTAAGCTCTCAACGCTTAACCCTTAACTTGATTTGTGGCATTATTCGCGAATACAAGATATCCCTTACATACGACATCTATATATGTAAAACCAACATATCTTCCATATACCATAATATTTAACTTCGTCCACTACCGTTAAGCAAAAACAACGTTGTACCACAACTTCTATACTTCTTTGTTTTCAGCCTAATAGAAAAAGTCCCGCCTGTTACACTTCCTCTCCACACAGCCGTTTATTTGCATTACTTTTCACGATTCATTACATACTATTTACAGCGTTCTTGAAAAGAAATAGATATACCTAGGCATGTCGTACGGACAAAATGTTGAGGGCGTGGATGCATATTACGCTGTTCAGACCGAAAAACCCAATGTGGTTGGTGCAACATCAATACAGAATACGTATATTCAGTGCCTGACCAACATGATGAAAAATAGCAACTACCACCACTCACATGTTGGATTACGATTTGGAAGATTCCGTTCCCAACACAACTAAACCAACCAGAAAACAAATCAGTGTATCAGTACACAAGGCAATTGTGGACGGCGCCATTCACATAGCTCCATGGGCGCAAGTCCTGACTACTTGAAGGAGGAAGAATATCGCGGAAATAAACATCTGACCAATCGCAATGCTTTGACACATACCAAACAAGGAGAAAAAAAAAACGAAAACGACCTATCAAGCATTAACAAAGACCATTCGGATCACAGAGGCTAAGAACTTATAGTGATCCCCATGAGAGAACTGGAAGGTCGGAAAGCTGGCAAGTCCACAGTCTAACTAATCTTAATGGAGCTCAGTGGGAAACACCGCATAAAATAAGATGACCCGACCATGTGTTCTCTATGGGGCTTACAATAAATCTTCATTACAGAGAATCGGGTATGATGACTGAGACTGAGTGCGACGATCGGACCAGCTGAACTGGGGCAATCGCAATTGTAAAGACACACAAAAATTGAAGACGGAAAACGTTTTTCTTGACCATATGATGCAGCGAAGACGAAAAATTGTCCACAGGGTAGTGTAAGCTGCGTGCCCTAGATTCGTTGAATTTTGTCCGAGACGACGACAGGATTGTTCTTGCGAATTTCCTCACGTTCCATGGTTTTGTAATCAAATGAACAGTTGTGCGCTTGATCATAACGATGATCGCCACAATATAGTCCTCCACAACGGCATGTAAAACCTAGAATAGAAATACAGCTTCAGAAAAGTTCGTCATTCACAGTTCTACCAAATATACAACAAAACTCACCAGTAAGTCCAACCCTCTTCTTACACATTTGACAACGGTTGGCTTTTTTCACAGTAGCACCGGTATCGACCGATACGGAAGCAGACTCGGTGTTGACGACGCAACTAAAACTGAGTGTGCAGAGAGTCTCCAAACTACCTCCACATGACACTAGTTTTGCGAATAAAAAACAACACTAATTATAACAGATGCGCATATTAAGCAGTGTACTTGTAAGATACGCAGATGTCATGATGCACAAAAATACTAGTTCGTTCAATCTCAACATCTGGATAAATCAAGCCATGCCGTCATTTTTGAGGGAGTAAATCAGTACGAAACTTGATCATGAAGATAAAGATACAGTCAGACGAGTTCAACGAATAGCGCAAGGACTGATCAGATTCAAACAGTTTATTCGCTTTCTCTATTCAAGGAGATGGAATGTTGTCAAAACTCAATACTACTACTTCAACGACACACCTCGTTTCTGGTTGACTTTCAGCAATCGCTTCAGCGCTTTCAAGTTTGGCAGTAACATCACTGGCAGCGTGCGCTGCTTGTGCACATGTCTGCGCAGGAGGCTCAGTCATTGGGCAGTCGGAGATTAGAGTTGACGATGAAGCAGTCATAGGTATAGGAACTAAAAAAAAATCAAGATACCGATAAGTACACGCAATAACACGCAGCATCTCATCTAGTACTAGAAATAATAGATGTATCCTCCATTTTAGCTTACTAGCACTTGCAGCAAAAACAGCACCGAAATCTGTAATGTTTCAAAGAAAAAAAGCCGGGATACAACCCCTAATGAGCAGCAAACACTCCGCAACGCCGGACATACACTGTCAACCACTAAACGAAAAACGATCTAATCAAAACTAGTTCCTGGTTTTCTTCGGAGGAAACTTTTTCACTCAAAAAGGCCCAACTGAAATGAAACTTGTAAAAGAAATTGTGACATGGAAGAATTCTTTTTACCACGCCTTGTGTTTTTTCTCATGACCGCACTACACATTAGCGTATGCGTTTCAGTAAATAGTAAAGCCCTTTAGATGCGTTTGGCTCAGAAGAATGCACATGCACCATATGTAGACTGCTTCTCCGGGTCCCCCACATTCCACCCCTCGTCAACAGATCGAAAACACCGCGCTCGCTCTCCATTAGACCACATAGCGAGTCCGCAACCAATCGATACGGCACACACTCGCCGATAAACCAGCCACTACGGTCATACTCATCTGTTCTAATAAAAGCAGACTACACAGAAAAAACAGAAAGTAAGCAAAAAAACCAACAGTACGGACCATTTGGAGACAACCTGGCTGTATCCTGATTACGCTTGATAGAATCCTTGAAACATTTAGAGCATAAACCTTCGTTGGCCTGAAAAATTAAGACATGACACGCTATTAAGAATTAACCAAACTAGGTCGCTAGTTATCCGGCCCTTCAAGAACACAGGATGTAGGAATTGCATATATCATCAACTTTCACTAATTACCTACAAAGTTAAGCTAGCCTAAATAAGGACTCATTGACTGAGCAAAATATGCAATGGTAAGCTTCCTATGAAACCTTAAGTAATACACAAAATGAATAGCCCGTGAGTTTCAACCTTTACCGCTTCTCGTTAGCTAACAGCTATCTAAAATCGTTCTATCCTACTAGAGATCCAAGCCACTTTTTAAAGTGCCAACTACCTGCGATCCAAAGAATCCACACCCATTCCGGCAAAGAGATGTCGTAGACGGTTGCTGTTGATTTTCCATCTTCACCTGAGAAATACGAAGAACCGAGCTGAAACCGAGTAGGGTAAGAATGACCACAGCACTATTGTAATTATCAACAACGTATTTCAGCGCAAACAAGTGATAAACAACGCAACCAATTCAAGCTCACTGGTACTCTACACTATAGGAAAAATTCCAACACGGAAACACAAAACGATCCCTAAAATGATCGATGTTATCAGATTCGACTAAAGGAAACCAAGTATTCAAAATGAATGAAATCATATTCTTGACAGTGCATGAAACGGTAACTTCCTAGAAAACAATATGCTCATCTGTCGAACATATCTGTATCTGACCACAATGATTCTTTGAGAAAGAAGAGTCTTGAGCCAGCAATGGAGAATAGTATTTGGGATATCGGACTTCCACTATAGATCAGAAATCCAGGACATTTACCGAATCGCCGACAAATACAAATATAAAGACGGAGAATATGAAAATTCTAGCAAAACAAGAATCCTTTCGCCCCATACCGTTGGAAAAAATAACTTCGAATCTAAACGTTTTCATAACTCCACTCCTCATGAAAATGCGGTTTGTATACTGAATCATCTTTTCAGATGGAGAACGTATGAAAGCGCTCACTAAAAAACGATGGGAGAGAAGGTAGAAATGTTTCGTAAAGTCGCAAACATACAAATAGGAGCGGAGGCAATGAATTGCCTCACAGCACCTGAAATATCCTGTCTCGGTAGTGCCTGGAGCGTAGCCAATAACAGTTCATGAGCGATATGGTGGTGTTTGTGGGCGAAAACGAGCGCACGGCATAGGCACGCCCTGCGGCGCGCGTGATGCGGCCCAGCGCAGTGGCGCGCGTGGCGGTTTCGCCTGCCATGACCCCGACGACGGCGCCGACCGACACCCGCCCGGTTCAAGATTGCCCCAGCCGACGGCGTCCACTGGAGAAGAACATGGTACACCGACACATGGGAACACGATAAGCAACTGTCCTTGGAACATATGTACCACTATCTCAAACGCCCAGAACACAAATTGGGAGTAACGGATCATACTCAGGGTGGTTTATACACTTCACAATAATATAGTATTCCCCTTGACATATCACACAAAACTATGTGCCATCTTTTTCGGTGTCGTACTTAAAAGCTCATCACCAAGTCGTGAAAAAAAGCGCACCTAGCTACTGAAATGTATTGTTGAATAAGTATTTATCAAGGAAGGGTATCACACGCTAACACGACCGATAATACCTCTAGCTCTAGGCTCAATAAGGTGTCAACTTATCCTGACACAACAGAGCGTGACCTAACATAACTACCCTCTATTAAAAAGTACTAAGAATCCATGTTTAATAACAAAAAAAAGATGATACTCTCCGCGTAACCCGAGCAAACGGAACTTCGAGGTGTGTTACTGCATCGATCAGTGTTCCACTCACTGACACGAACTTGAGAAAATCGACACTTGACATGCAAGACAACTGGACAAGCTATAAGAATCAAGACTTCTAAACTGTGAATAAAACTTGAAATAGATGAAAGGATCGTCCTATCACCAAAACATTCCAACTATTCTTACACTGTGTTCTGCTTTCTCACAAACATATTCAGATTGAGAAGATGACCGCAGAATCGTATACTTCAGTCTCTTCAAAACTCCTCAATCATTGGCCGAAAACGGCCAGCTGCAACATGCCCGTGCCTCCGTACGTTCGTGGCAACACTAATCACCATTCATCAGATTTCAATATTTCGCATATTCGCTATATAAAATAACGGTATTCTTTATAAGGCTCTACCAATAACATGTGCTCATTGAATAGTGTGTTCTACCAGACATTTCCTCACCAAACCACTGCCAATCACAAGCCTTCAGCTACTCTAAAAATCTGCGAGAGATGCACTGTGCTGACTGTGACCTTCATGAGCTCGACGATATAACAAGTTATACTTTCTCAATTTCAAACGTTACCGTTACCGGAATGCCAAGGCCAGTTATGCAATGAAACGATGCCCCAGTTCTACGTTTGACCCCTTCCGATTTCGTTGCGTTACATTTCATGTGATCGGTAACACTTGAAATATATGAACAACCAATCCATGTATCAAATATTAGTAGACAATTAAAAACATGTCCTCAAAATCCAAAACAACTGCACATGTATCTCACCTTTCCTATTTTTATCGCTGACCAAGCAATTTGGACAAAATTAAGAAAGGATCTGCATCGTAAAAACAGGACAGAAGACAGCATTCACACCAGGTCGAAGTGATATTAGGCATGCAAACCCCTCCTCACTGAAGCTCCTGGATCTTTCATCGTAGAATTTACAGTTACGTAACTGATAGCGTCGTGATAGGGAGTCGCGTTCCCATTTACCACGCTTTCCACGTAAAAATATGGTAGACAGTAACCCTCCTGTACTTGACAAACAAGACTGATAATGGTACCACAACACACAGTTGTAAAAATGAACGCCGACAGGACTGGCCTTTAATACCATTGCGTATTGTCAAACCTTCCTGCAGAAGAACTTCAAAAAGTGTGGGAATAAACACAGCTACTTTGAAGAATTTCCTAAACGCAGCAGTCCTCTCATCGCTACATTCAATTTCGACATACGTTAAAACACAGTATTTTTAAGTTCCAAGAATCATAGGGTACTTTAACCGACAATATGGAGAACGTAAAAGAGTAAAGCACCACACCAAATAAATTTAAAATTGCCGGAGACAGAAACAGAAGAGGGGGACAGGATTGCAGCGAAGACGACGAGAACAAGCTGACAGGAGCCACCGTCAGCGGTAATTGGCGGGGAAGGGTGCGGGCGGAGGCGGAGACCCGAGTGAGTGCACAAGCACTCTGGGAAGGGCACGTGACGACAACGAAGCCGTGCGAAGTCGTCTAGTCAGATGTCTGAGTGTTCTCTGTGATTAGCCATGTAAAGTAAAACACCAACAACACCAATATGGTTAATGTTGTCCTTTGTGTTTCAGAGAACCCATGACACAAAAACAACGTGGGAAGTAAATACGTCACGTCACCAGAGCGCGGGAACGGATCGATAACGAGCGGCTTACGTAGACAGCTGACGTCATTTCTGAAGGGAAAAAACGCGCAGTGGAGTTATTCGAAAAGGAAAAATCCATAATCTAGAAGACCACCACTGTTGGTTTTCAAGTAATTTCACTCAGATCTAGACAATGAGCCATGGAAAATGCGTACCTGTCTGAGCATCCCAGGATGTTGCACAATTGTTAGACCATTTCTCCTATTGATTACAGAGTAGATAGTAGATAACAATTCTATGAATATTTGAGTTAAACTGGCTTAGACGAGTAATCACAGAAGACTTAGAATGGATATCCCTTGACTGAACACTTTGAAGCAGCCAAAACCTTACCCTCAAAGCACCAAACAACCTTTAAATAGAAACCGCAATGTGACCAAGAACCTTATCGCTCCGACCTTAACGATCAAAGTAGCTACGTCCACATCAGACATCATACAAAGACAAGGTTGTGAAAGATCCAGCGCCTGACCTTTAAACTGCGTCACAGAAAGAAACGGCTAACCGTAGGTCTACTAACTCCAAGAAGCTGTTATAGCACCTGCTCCTAACAATTACGACGCAAGGATCCATAGAGAGAAGGCAGGTCAAGTGAGGTCATTCACAATAACTACGGCTCCCGGCCCAGCTCATCCAGAAGCTAAAGCATGTCCAGCAAGGATATATTTACCTGAAAAATCGAGAACCTCAACATGATGAAAATGACGGTTGAACAGTGGGCGGAGAAGGAAAAGGAGACAACCATGTTGCGCAAGCTCACCAATGTTTGTACTTACCATTATCCACAGTGCGGAACTATGAAGTAAGAAAACCAGTAAAGCAGCAAATTCTTCGGAAAGGCAGTAACTGTTGTCTGCACAAGACTACTGCTGGAAAAAACGCTGCCCGAAGAGAAGTGGAAGAACAACTGCGGGAGAAACGCGCCAGAACCTGCGATGATGACAGCGTGCGGCAGAGAAGCAGAGTGATGACAATTCGCTCTGCTTCTCTGGTGCACGCCTCGCGCCGCGTCTTTTTCCGATTGGAGCACGGAATCTTCAACGTCCTGGATGTGGCAAGCTTCCTCATACATGGGATGTGGTTATCGTTGTTGAAATATCACAAATAGACGAAATAGATTGTTTGTATCACTAAAAATGGCACAAAAAAAAACAGCGTAGTGCTTGGATGAGACTGACGGACCAGTTGACGAGAGGCATTTCCAGATTATACACAGGAAATGCGAAACCGTAGTGTCAACCATGATTCTGAGCTTTCGTTAATGCTTTCAGAGTTCCAACTAAATCGCGTGCTAGTCCTAGACTATTGATTTGTGGGTGAGAAGGGTAGTGTGCGTTATGGAGAAAGAAACTGGTGATAACGTATTTCAAATCGATCGGTGATGGAAGTTTCAGCCGAGGCTGCGATTCGTGCACTGAGAGAAGTGCCACTAAGAGAGACTGTCTTCGAGATAAGAAACTTGAGGATGATTCTTTCTTAAGATCTAAAACGAATTGAAAGTCGAGCCTCTTACTCATCATGTCACAATACCTAGTTCGATTAGAGCACGTTTTTTTTCACAAAAGAACGGATGAAGCTCTCGACATTGATCAGTCTTCGAGTGATGTGCCACTCATATGATTACTTTACAGACCGTTAGAGTTGACTGGATGCATATCTGACCTGTCAAATGACTTCTGATAGCCTACCAATGTATCGACTCAGTGCTGCTACTTCTCCTAGACAGGTTTGGCAGCAACTTGAGGACCCTGCAGAGATGGAAGGTTTGGTCAGCCTAGGGCGCCTGATCGAACTCATGTGCATTGCAGAGCGCTTCTAGCCATTGCGCTACACGCGTCGGTACCATTTTTATCACATCGTTAATATTCCTTACGCAAAATCCACTTTACTTCTTGCTGTTAATGACACCTATATTAGTCACTGAAGGCTGTATTTTCCTGTTTATATGTGACTGTTTGTGTCCTCTGACCTCATTTGAAGGGTTATGCATCGTGAAACGTTAGGGATAAGAAAATATGCTTCATTCTTTAAACGAGTCGTTTTCAAGATAGATCTGTTGAAGTGAGATCGTTATAGGTTGTAGAAAATTAAATGAAAAGTACTATTTTACGATAAGTAATCATTCAAACTACGAACAAACTTGGTAATGAAGAATGGCTTAGACCTACCTGCTAGGTTCATTGTAGTTAGTGTCCTACTAGTTCACATTACAGAAGAGATGAAGTGAATTTCAAGTGAGAAACCACTGGGATATCAAACCGAAATCCAGAGGAAGGTGTCAGGAATCAGATTATCTCCATTTGCACCTCCTGATGCTTATGTGAATCAACCAGAAAGTGACACTCTTTTACCTTCCAATGGTTCCGATCATTGCAAAGCATTGTAACCTTGGAAAGTTTTTCAAAAAAAACTGAGTGAATGAAGTTCGCAGCACTAGATGGAACAAAGTGAAGCTCCCATTTACCCAAAATGAAATTTGTATCGAAAGGTGATGTTCCCAGTGACACTGTCGACAGATGAAATCATCCGGGATGAGAAACCACGAATTTGATTTCAGAAGAAAGATGCACGGGACGAAACTGATTACTAAAAACTAACGCCATTTATAATCAGGATGAGAAGGTAGAAATTACTCAGTCCTGTTGCCGTAAAGGACTCGATCATTCGTTTCACTGCTAACATTGCCAAAGTCGGACGAATTGAGTTACAAAGTTCTCCTACATCCAACATACTTACCGAACCTTCAACATCTGATCACCAATTTTTTTCACTCATCTCGACTGTTTGTTCCGAATACTTTCAACAACTAAACCATTATTGAAAATGCACTTTAAGAAATTGTCGTCGTTTCCGGAACACTACGAATTCGGCGATATTTGTTGGGGAGGTCGCCACATCTTGCTCAGATCCATGGTGTAGATGTAAAATTTGGAATATGAGCGACGAAGCATGTCCTGCAATACATATGTGGCCGTTGGTTCGAGTCCCGAATTCGCCAAGCCTTCCATCCTTCCAGAAATGCAAATTACTACCGGACTTTTTCTTGAAGAATAGCACTCCTGGTTTGGTACGTTGCTAGGCTTATCTTTGCTACCAGAAGTCATTTGACAGGTCAGATATGCATCCAATCACCTCTGACGATGCTTAGCGAAGTCGGATGCGTGGCGCATCCCTAAAGGATTAATCAACGCCAAAAGCTTTATCCTTTATCCTTCATGAGCGGAGGAATTTTGTTGACATAGAAATTTCTTACGGTTATGACATTCAGTAGACATATGAATAAGTTGTAATGAATGATTGAAACAATTGGTGTCACTTATTTCACTGGCACGGAATTCTATAACGGGAATATTTGAAGATTACTACGGAGTAAGGGTGCTTATTTTACAGTGTCATAAACTAGGAAAATACCTCTACAGGATGTAAACATGTTTTCAACGGGGGATTTTTTCATGAATCTAGACGACAAGTGGCTTAACGCGCTTATGCAGTTTGAATGTATTTGAGTGTTTAGTTGTTATGGGTTGTTACCCGCTGTTCCCATTGTGATCACTACCCACCTGCGCCAAGAAGACCTGTTCTTGAGACTCAGCACTGTGGTCGAAAATTCGCTTGTGTACTTTGTTGTTGAGAGTTTTGAGTCTAAGAAGGAAGTGACTGCAGTAAGAGTTTCACGTTCTGTCGATCGCAGAATATTCCTTCAGAATTTGCGTCCAGCGCATTCGCGCGATACATCATATTATAAAGCAGTGTCATCGACTGTCACAGACAAACCTTATCAGATATCAGATATGAAAGTGTCCTCGAAACATTGATTACTTTCTACTCTTCGTAATAACAGAGTAAGTGGGAGCTTCCCTGGAATTCAGGGAATCATTAAATGAGTTCTGCTTTGTATAGCCGTCAAAGTGCAATGTTTTCGTATTTGACAACAGTGCGAGCACTCATAGCTCTCGGGCCCCATGCACAGCCATCCTACCGCTGTCTTACTGCGACCCGCCACCCGCCACCTGCCGTTAGGGCCGTTTACCACACGAAATAGAGAATCAGAAGTAGCGCAGAGTTCTTGAAATGCAAAAAAAAAGGAGCAGAGAATTATCTTAGAGCACAGTAGTCAAACATAATCAGTGTGCTTGGCGTGCTCATTTTTGCAATACAGATTCGAAGATATCCATGCCAGCACTTTTTACACTAAATATCAGAAAATGTTAACATTATTTCAATGATTCTCTATTTTTCTTCAGCAAGATGTGCGGGATTCTGCTTTTTGACCTTCTAAGACGTTTTTGTCTTTCGACTTCCGAAGAACGTATCGACCTAGCTTCTTAATTGCCATTTCGGATTTCCACAGAGAAATCAACCTTACAGGAGATCCATACTGGGTAGACTGCTGAATTTCGCTATGAATTTCTTAATCACTATCCTCGGTTGATAAATCGCCTCGTGTCTTTCCATTTTATCAGCTGACCTTAGCTGAGATGGCTGTGGCTCACCTCCCAACAACACAGCTGTTCCAAAAAGTTCTTTAAGCCACAGTACGCATGTATCTTAGTTGTTTTTTTCGCTTTGACAACTGCAAAATGTAGGTGGCGCCACTAATATGTCAACTTTTCTACAAAGGGGAAATCGTTCTCGCGCTACTTCCGCGGAGTTACGATCGATTCAAAAAAAGAGCTACGGTTATTTGATTTACACTTTTGACAGAAAGTAGCAATCGATCTTCTGAATAACATCATGTGGGTATGTGTGTGCATGTGTGTGACGTGTGTAACTTGATGAACGATGATAAAATCACGTTGATGTGAACGGACATCATCTAATCGCGAACGATTCCACAGTATATTCTGCATAGCATTTCGGAGGCATGAATTTTTTCTCTCCACTAGATGAAGTGAACAAATTAACCTTCCTACAATCAGCTAAGCTAACAACTTTTACTAGAAGCTATTCCCGATTATTGTGCTTCCACTGATTTCAATGTAATGAGTTCGAACATTCCAATAAGACGAGGCTAAATGATGGAGAAATCGAACAGAATTCTGGAATAGAAGAGTGCAAAACACAAGGTAGCACAACAATAATACAAAGTGATGGAAAGCGTGTGTAAACGTTATCGGGACAGGCGCGTTCGTCACGCGCCCGCACCAGCGCCGATCCCTGATGTAATCCTGCACTTGTCCCGCGGTTCGCAAACGGGGACCTTCATCTAACCGCTTCTGTTTTTCTCCTGTGGCACTTCTCTCAGTGTCTAGAATTCAATCATCTCTATAGAAGATTGCTACTTCTTGAACACGACGGCGCTATTGCTTTTTCGTTGTTTGCCTTTAAGATACCGCAGTTACGTTAACGACGCAAGTGTGTGTTTGAACGAGACGGGAGGTCTTACGTTGCTGACGCAATTGATCAGCTGTGCTACTTTAGAGAGGATAGAAAAACTCGGAAGAAAGCTTTATTTTCAGCCAACGCTTGGTGGATATATTAGCGACATAACTGGTTGGAGCTAGGATGCTAGTGTGCACTGTGAAATATCCTATGGTGAAAAGGGTTAACGCTGTTACGCTGAGTTAAGCATTCTGAGTTAGATTTGTGCACGTAACCGGAGGTGAGGTGTAGCCAAAATGTTGGAGCTGAAATTTACGCCAAAACAATTAACAGTACCAACCTGTACTTCTAGGCGATGCACTTCTTTTGGATTTGTTGATGATTGTGAGAACGGCGTAGTCTATGTTCAGTGAAGTGGCGTAGAAAATCGAAGAGTAAAAGATGCTAGAGATTCCACATGAGAGACGAGAAGAACTGTTAGGGGCACACTTAAGGCTGCCGATATAAAGAAGAAATGATAAAACTCCCGATGTTTATCAATCTATCAGAGTGGCGCCACCACTTGTCGTTTCGTCCCACTTACAAGTTCAATTAAAGAGCAAGCGTAGATTTTTCTCTATACATAAAATGACGCGCGGAAGCCAATAGGAGAGACGTACTTCATTTTTTTGTAAACTGATGTACTGCAAATTCAATTCAGAGAACAGAACCACAACATTGCTGAGATACCGCATGATGTGGTGGTGAACGCGTTACTCCCCGGAAAGGACAATAGCGCGTTCGTTCCCACCGGAAACACTTGCGGTCCGGAGTTTTGCAAATATCTCAGCAATATTGGAGTTGTACTTCGCTTAATACCCTGCCATAAAAATTATAGAAGGGAGAAAATAAAAAGTAAACATTGTGAATCAGAGAATAGAGTTCTCCCAAGAGAGATTCGTACAAGCGCCAACGTTCCACTGCAAGTAGCGCCTCATCTTTCTCAGATTTCGGAAAAGGAGACTTCACATTTTTTGGCTCCGCAACGATGAGCTGCTGTGTCGTTCATTATCTGCTTCTCATGTCAAAATCAAGTTCGTTGTGATGAAAAATAATTTGCCCGTTTCATTTAATTTTGAAACAAACGTACTAAGGACTGATACAGCAGTAAATATGGCGTAAGTAGCTTTCTAGAAACTGGCCACTTGTATACGAAAGGTAATGTTCGAGTCTCGGACAGCGCTGGTAATACTTCCATACGAAAAAGAAGAAAGAGAAAAAAGAACAGCGTAGAAATGTCGTCTAATAGCGATGTTTAGACGGATTCAGCTTTAATTTTCAATAAGCGGTAAGCTTTCCGTCTGAGGAGAAAATCCATGAAGAAGCTCCCCCTCCTCCATTTCCCTAAAAAAAACTTCAAGGTTTATTAACTGTGCGACAAACATTAAATGATGTAGCCGAATCGATCCATAGATAACTTATGACAGGCTGAGAATTGAGAAGCAGACCATCCCGGATACAGAGAGCTTTCTGAACTGAGGTGCACGAAATTCTGCAGCATAGCCATCACCAAAAATATGGGTTGTGAAGTGAATTCGTATTTATATGCGTCACTTATTAGCTGTCGTTTTCCACGTCAAATTCCAGTCGGTGCGTGCCGTTGAGTGCGAATGGAAACGATCACGCCGAGGTGCTTTTTGCCCGATATGCCGTCCGTCGTGCAGAAACGGAAAGCGGCCGGCCGGGCAGCTGAACTATAAAGTAGGGACTCGACGGCATTATGTAAATTCGAGAACTGGAAAAACTGAAGCGCCACAACTGTTTAACAGATTCGCAACGGAGTGGATTTTTCGACAACTGCGAATAATTGTTGGAAGAACACTCGAGGAGCGGTTTAGCAAACTTATAGAACGGACCTCACCGTATTTGTTTGTTAAGTTCGAACCAAATTGCGACTCTCCGCATCGATGATACATTTGTGCTGCTCGACAAAATCCCCTCTTGTTCAATCACTTTGCCGCTCGAAATGTAAGCTTCAAAGAAGCAAAGAATGAAGATTTTGTTGGCTTCGAAAACTTAAATTATCATTGTGCTAGAAAAATCGAAAGACTTTCATTTCCAAAGCAAACGTTTCTATAATCGAATGATATTAGTGGAGTTCACTTTGAGCCAAAATATGTTCGCTAGAAGATAAGGAACGGAATCATTTCGTGGCATGCACGCGGTGAAACCGGTGTGCACAATAAATTCCCGAAATATTTATTTACTTGGATACTTGGCTGGCACATCCTCACTGATGGATCCCAACATAATCTCCACCCTCTCGGAGCCTAGCTGGTTTAGCTATTGTGGTTCCCTGGAGTCCCGAGGTCAGCCAGACCAAAGTCTGTCCAAAGTCGTCACCACCACAGGCAGCCGCCGCATTTGTAGATGAGGGAGATTTACCACCGTGCAACTATTTTGGTACCAGAACGGTGATGGATCCTGGTATTGGTTTACTCTCAGCTGGGCTTCTTGATAGAAATGCCGGACTTCTTCTCAGCTTAACAGACCCTGCCAGTGTGATGAATTCCCCCGCTGTACATCGAATCCCGACACCCAGGAACACCTACCAGCCACGATAAGGCGCTAAACAGTTGGGAGGAATTCCCGAAATAAGGTTATTAAAATATGGCCAAAGTTAACTAGTGCTAACTTTAGCGAAGTTTAGAGCAGTAGAAATTTCAAACACCATAAGCATTATTACGTGATACATTTTCTCTCCTGTTGTTCGTTTCTGCTCATAGGCCTTTTTTTCTACACTTTTGCTAATCAATCGATATCGATAGCCTCTCCACCATAGACTCTGTACCGTGCGTTGTCTCAGAGAGGCTGTATTCTATACTCAATAATTAAAAAGAACTGTTCTTCGGACGAGTTTCTTCGTCAAGCCACAGAGATTGTTGCGAGGTAGGAGGGTGCAAAGATAGCCAGATTGTAGGTGATGGGAAGAGGGCGAAGATGTTTTTGCTTACCCCGAAAGAATTAGGCGTAAGTGAAAAAACAGCTTCAAAACCACTCAATAGAATTGAAAAGTCGAAAAAAAGAACTCGATAAATGGGTGTAGGTCTCGTATGAAATGTGCGAAGGAAGAATATATCGTCGTTATGAAATTTGATATGCGCTTTTTTGAAAAAATAGCGCGATTTGTTTTCTGATCGCATAGCAACTGAGGACTAAAAATGAATTCTGCACGACAACGAAAAGACGTTCTGTGAAATGATGTGGGCCAAATTAAGCACCGAACCACTTCCTGAAGCAAATCAGAACGATGTTAAGAAATAAAAAAGCTCTCGGCTTGATCAATCCCTGAGGGATGCGTCATGCATTCTACTTCATTAAGCGTCGTTTGCAGGTGATTGAATGCATATCTGGCCTTTACAATGTCTCGCAGGGACCTACCGATGTATCGTGCCAGTGCTGCTATCCTCCCAGACAAGTCTGGTACCAAGTTGCCGACCCCGGAGGGAAAGAAGACTTAGTGATCCACGGGCACGGGAATCGATCTCCGTGTGTGTTGCAGGACGCCTCCGACCACTGCGCCACACGCGCTCTTGAGAAGAATGTTATGATAACTTTTTTGAGCTCACTGTATGGAATCATTACTGACAATAACTTCCTGAATTCCGCCCTGACCATAACAGCAGAGCTGTCGTGAATAATCGAAAGAAGTGGAGGGTTCGGTGTGCGGCATTGATTCAAGGGGACCGAATCCGTAGTTGCGCGACAACGTCCTGTTCTATACAACACTCTGCCAACACTGCGTTTGAAGTTGGAAGTGGGAGGTGCAAACCCTGCCTCATCCTCTATACTCGAAGAATTCCTCCTCAACTGAATGTCGTTTGTTCAAGTACGTCTGCAATTATTTTGTTTGCTTGAATGCTCTTCAATAACGACGCCAATACTGAAGCTTCAGAAGGACATCGGCCCTCAGAAGGCTAGAGTTCTGTTGTGGTGGAAGTGAGATCTGTGTTGCGTTGGGAAAAACATATGGATTCATAGTGTTTTCCTCTTGATAAATAACGTTTATTGTGAGCTGAGATATGTGCAGTTAAATTCGACGTTTAAGAGACGACATTATTTCTGAGAATTCCGCTATACTTCAATTGTATTCCTTAAATGTTTTCTCTAAAACATAATAATACTGAGAGATTTATAGAAAAGAAAGGGGTAGGCAAGAAGAGAGAGAGAGAAAAGGATAGAAATAGAGAGAAAGGGAGGAAACGGAGAGAGTCGTCCAGGAAATGCGATGAGCGTTCGGGAGCAGGGTATGTGCTGCGTTCGCATTCTGTTGACTGGATGATCGATGGAGTGACTTGTTTTCATTATTCATCTCCATTTCTATCTGGAACGAGTTTCTCATGTCTGTTTTGTATTCGAATGCCATCAGTCCAGACGTCCAAAAGAACAATTTCGACCCTGTTGCTTTGGCGCTCGCGGAATTCCATCATCCATTCGTCTGTAGAAGGCAAAAATATAAAAAGGCAAAAGCGAAATATGCCCAAAAGCACATGAAGCTCTTGAGGATATTCGTTTTTTATCGAACTTCCTAGCATCCCGATGGATGTAAATTGCAATTATTTATCCCTGGGAAAGATTCGTTCAGATGGTTGCGTATTGGGTTTCAGGCTTCGTATTTATTAAGTGGTCTGACATTACAGTACTAGAATAGAGAGCGCAATATCCTCACCTTTTAAACAAATCCACGAGTGAGTCACGAAATTGGATGGAACACCGCCACTAGACTGGCTGCGTGAACCCTTTCTTTTTCTTTCACTTCATTTTCGCTTTATTCCGCATTCGCTCTATCGCTTAAGTTCTCTCCATGTTACATACGAAAAAAGTTAGGAAGAACATTTGAGAAAAACGGATAGAACTGGTCGGCCGTGAAAGCAATCAATTCACCCTAACAGTTTCTCGACGAGACAACTCTCGGGAACAGCCTACGGAACGCCGGTGAGTTTGACGTTAAATGAAAATCAAACACAGCGACGATGAAGATCGAAATGGATGTTGATCCTCATTGATGGTTCGACGACCATTACAATAGTCGAAATCGAATGGACATAAGAAGAGAAGTGAGTTCTCATCAGTCACCTCTATTGTTGTCATTCGCCAAATGCATAAATAACACTTACCATTTCCCGCATCCACGTCAACACTGATCAGACTTGGTAAACATGCACGAGTTGTCATCACACTATTTTTTCAAAAAAGCTGACATTTCAGCGAATTTCGCCTTCCACAAAACCTTACAGGGTCAAGTTGATCGCAATCTTGTGAGCCAAATACCTCTATAATGCCATCAGAAAACCCAGAGACCAACCGCATAGAGATGCACTGTGCATCCACGTAAACTCTTTGCGCTTGGTATCAACGTGGACTGCTCAGAGGAAGACTCATAGAAAGCGGTGAGTGGGCGAAGAAGGCATTTTGTTTCCACTGCCATTGAAGTCAGGGTTTGCTACTTTTTCTCTTAGGTTATGGAGATGTCTGGTTGGGCAGATTGCAACCATCTCGACCCTTCCAGGCTTCGAGGAACCCAAAATTCACCGAAATGTCAGCTTTTGTGAATAAATGTGCTTATCAAGAAAGCAGCGAACTGTTGATCAATGTTGAGGTTAATGGAAAGTCGGTAGTTCTGCTGGTACCAGCGATGCACTTGTTATATAATCAATATTACTGAACTGTACTGGAGCACAATAACATACGATGAGTGTTACTACTTTCAACAATAAAGTAAGTAAAAATCCTTAGCAGGATATGCCAACCCAACCATTTGCTCGTTAAATCTCATTCATAGCTCGATAACAGGTAACCCGATAGTGCTGGGCCATTTACTGACTAATGGTCTGAGAGTACTTTTTGCACTGTTTACTGCACCCCCGATAGAGCATGTTACATCGTCCTGGTCGAGTGGTCGATTGACTAGTTGATAGAATCACCGCCACTTCTAGAGGTGATGGTTGCAGGTCAACCAAACCAATGAAGAATTACGGGGGTCTGCAAGATATGTAGAGAAAGATCGTCTGCGTACCTAAGCAGTTTCTATGGACTCCTAACCTTATGGAAGCTCCGCTTCGTTGGCAGAAGTTCTCTTACGACATAAAATAAGATTAGCTTCAACAGAGTAAAATGCTTGAGTGAAGGAACTTCTTCACGTGAGGAACTTCAAGTTGATCAGTTGTGAGGTTATATGGAGCGAGGTGGAGGATGACAGTCAAGAAACCAGTCAAAGCAACTATAATACATAGTGTTAACCTTTTGACGCACTGGGATTCCGAGTAGGAGCATCCTATCACTGCGGCGTCAGATTAACTTAAACATGTCGTATAAATGTAATCATATTAGTTTATACCCACGTGAATGTTATTGTGTCTATAAAAAACAGAGGAAAAATTGCCTGGCTTTGATGAATCCCTGATGGATCCGTCATACCTTAAACACCAGCACGCGTTATAGGGTCGGTTCAATGCTCCTCTGGTTAACACAGTGACTCGCGATGGCGTACCGATACATCAAGTAAGTGTTTTTATCCACCTACACAAGTTCAGTACTAATTTACTGACTTCGGAAGAATGGAAAGCAGAGTTTACACGGTGTGCGGGAAGGAACTAAGAACCGTGTATATATTGCATAGCACCACCAACAATTGCGATACATGAGCCTGCGGAATGAATGTATGAATTCTCAATTCCACACGTTAGTTGATTCGTCCAAAAAGCTGAAATCAATAGTTTGAGAAGTGTATGGGAGATGGTTCAAGGTTGACTCTTTCTCTATCGCTAACGCCGGTTCTTAGAAACAGATCGATGCTTTTCGAGTCTTTTGAACAAGCACAGCTCATTAGAAAGCTTTCCTCCAGGGTGACAGGACTATGTGGAAATTTCGTTGGTGTTCTGCCGACCCACTTCAGGACTAACGACTAAAGAGTGATGGATAAGCGTTCATTGTGCGTCCAAATGCAGGAGGCTTTATATTTACTGCATGAGTTGTGGGGATCCTAGTATTCAAACGAACTTATATTCCTCTTTTCTTTTTTCATCCTTTTAATTTAGTGAAAATCTAAAACAGTATTTGAGGTTCTTTTTAAGGCCTGCTACCGTACTGCTGCATCGTGCCACTCACGAAATCCCATTGTCGAATCTCTGATAGAAATCGACGACCACTGATTCATTCAATCCTGACAACGCTCGAAATCTTATGAAGGGTCATCGGATCTGTGGAGTCTGAGAGTTCAAGGACAAAGCAGTAGCTGTTCAGTAGAACAAACAACTGGTTCTGGAAGAGTTTGTTTTGAAATCATAGATGTAAATGGAAGCACTCCAAATGGTGTACAACTGACTACACGGAGAATCAAGAAGCTCTTGAATTAAGGAAATGAACGAAGAAGTAGGATTGGAAAAAGACAGCTGAAAAGAGATTGCAAGAAAAAGGTCTACCGTGTTTTATTTCATTCAGAGAAAAAAAAAAGTCTATTCCTGGACTGGATTGCTTAGCGACGTGATTGCTAGGAGCACAGTGAAGAGATAAAGGGTGATTGCTAATGGCACTGATCGATAGAACTAGTTGAGATTCAGGCGAAACGAAAGGCCCGCATGGTGTAATGGTGAACGCGTTAGCCCGCGGAAAGGGTAATAACGCGTTGGTTCCCCACCACAGAAGACACCTGCGGTCTGGAGTTTTGCAAATATCCCAGCATCAGTACGAAAGAGATAAAAGTTTGAAAAGTTTTTTAAACTTTGTATCTCAAAGACGAATGAATACTGTAACTCGAATCCCTTTATGAGGAAGGTCATTCTTCGATCAGCACTACACGATGATTGGTGTGAATTATTCTTAGAACACTGGAAAAGTACATGCAAAGAACAACACAGTGAATATTCTGCTGCTCTGATCAATAGGAGACCATTCATTGGAAAGAAGAAGATTCTAAACAGTTGTCAGCAAAACCTCTGTGATCGCTATAGCTACCGTCTTAAAGAGGATTTTCTCCCTTATTCCTGACGTTTTATTTCAAGGATTTGAAATAAGCATCTGAGAGTGAATATTTTATACTAAGGTGGGAAATCCGTCAGAACCGGATGAATTCGTGGACAGCGTCCGTCGAACGTGGAAATGGTACCAGTTGGAGTCGATCGACGACCAACACTGGCGCCACCGCCGGCACGACTCGTCAGCTCCGTGTATTGATCGAGTTTTCGCGATTCTTGGCCACATAGTAGAGGCGGAGATCGGGACGACGACGCAGGACGATCGTTGGCCGACATTCTGCGCCTCCTCCAGAACCCCTCTCTGGATCATCGTCTAGATGCAGTCGGTGTATCTGAGACAGTGCAGGTAGTAAACGAGACCCCAAGAAGAGTGCCAACTCTAAGAGTGGATCGATATACAGTATGAATGATCGACATGGAATAAATCGATGTTCATTACGTTAGTGAATTAGTGAATAAAACACGAATGAGACGCCATATTTCATCGGGATCGATCGACAACGTCGGAATTTAGTTGTTACATTACTTGCCTTGTTATTTTATAAAGAATATTCATTTTACGACTTCAGCGCCTATACGTTAGTCGAATAAGAGTTTTATAACAACCTCGTTTTAGCTTAAGAATCCAGTGAAGATATCAATATTCACTTTTCACAGTTCCTCAACTTTCGTACGAGTTCGGTCATAGAGTTGCCCTGTCGTAAAATTCTCAGTAGTTATAGTTTACTTCCTCGAAGTGGATGTAGTAGTAAAGTCATGAGAACAATATTGAAGTCGAATTTTTGTCTTATGCGGGTAACGATCCTACGGTTATAAGCTTCTCTTGTGAGATTGAAGCTCACAATTTCGGAGTGGTTTCACAACAAACGCTTTCTGGTTGACAAGAGGCAGAGAACCTTAAGATGGGAGAGAACGGAGCGTTGCTCATCGATGATTGGGATACCTTCGCCGACAGCCACTTCACACCCGCGATGGATGACGCCTAATTTTCTGTGGGCCTTTGGCATAACCTCTAATTTTTCGCAGCATTCAGGGGTGGGGGGGGGTGTTGTTTCTTCCGAAAACATCTTTGTTGCATGAGCTGTTGATTCACTATTGAAAGCATCGAAAATGAATTTTTCATGGTAGATTACACATTCGGAAAGGGTACGCATTGAAACCAATGCGTCATGTAACTCGTGGGTTAGTCACAAATGCATTCTTAAGCCTATGGTCAATGGTAAGGCTCCGATTGTGAAAAAACAACGTAACATTTCTTTGCGTCAACGTCGATGTCTTGGTTAAACTCATCCGTGTTAGCTGTCTAAACTTATCTTCAGAAACGTCGATGTCCATTGCAGTTTCTTCCTAGCACTTTATTCCGAATGGTAGAGTCCAATATCCTAATTCCATCTCCAAGCAAATCATAGAGTCGCTAATTTGAAGCAAAACTTTGTGGAGAAAGATATCAAATACTATGTTATACAGATAGACGCATACACTGTGTGAAAGAGTTTGCATGAGCAAAAATTTGTCCACTGAGAATTCATCAGCTATCAACATCTCCAGGTATAAGTGACGGTGAAACATTCAAAAGAGCCTGATCCAGTATGCTTACTATTCATGATGCTTTTCATTTACGTTATACAAGTGTGCTCATTTAAATTTTGAAACTGGCCGTCATTTAACCTCGGTACTATAATAATCAACAATTGTTTATATTGTTGAGCTTACACGAGCTTGACAGAGATGCTTATTCGGCTAACGTTTCGACGTCTTCGTCTTCATCAGAGCCAACGATCCTTGCCAATGGTCTACAGTTGTTCCCCTTCTCGATATGGGATCTTCATCTCAAATCGAACTGGATCTTCCTTAGTTGAGCACTTCGAATGAGCCGTACTCACTCGGCGACTCTTTTTGAGCTCTGTAAGTATGGTCCATTCGAGGTGTCCAACTGAGGAAAAACTCGCCCTGAAATAGACTGCGCACCAAGAACATCCAGAGTTACTGTGGTAGGAGGCATAACGCTTCCGGAAAATACGCGTTCATTGTTAGAATTGGGTCCGAGTTTCGCGCCTAGTCAACCCATTTCTAAACCAATCCTGCGCAGGATCACGTGTAGTCTGCATGAACTTCAAGATCGGCTACGTTAGGGTTAGGCTAGAAAGGTTAGGTAAAGTAGTACCAAGGGGGAACTACCACCAATACCCTTTCCCCGAACATTCTTTAAACAAGAGCTACCAAATAGCGATATTGACCCTACATTTCGGTTATTTTCGGACGAAATTCTCCGCATACTTAATCACTACCAAAAACGAAAAAGAAGCTCCAACGTCAAAAACCAACAAAAAAGTGGTATGCCCCAGGTTAGGGAGCTTTTGAATTCAAAATCTATTAGACTTTCTATTAGTGATAAAGGCGGAGAATTTGCAGTTCTTCCTAGTCAGTTGGATATTAGGATAACAGAGAAGCACCTCAGTGATGTTTCTTTCTATCGAACATCCTCTGAAAAGGAATACAGAAATCAATACCGAAAATTGAATCAAGAATGGGTCAGCACGGCAAAGGCCGCGGGTTTAGAGCCTTCAGTTATTTCTCGACTTAAGAACGAACACCCGATTTGCCCTGTCCTTTACTTGCTTATTAAAACACATAAGCTTACTTCAACTGATGATATTACATCAGCGAACCCATCATCATATAAAGTTAGACCTATCATCAGTCGTATAGGCGGGCCAACGGATAGAATAACGTGGTTCCTAAACCTTATCCTAACCCAGCTGCTAAAATTCATTCCAACCCATCTTCCTAACACCAAAATATTTCTAGATCACCTAAGGCGCGCGCAACCAAACAGCACGCATGTAATGGAGTCATTCGATGTTGCTTCACTTTATACCAACGTGTCGAATGACTCCACAATGCAAGCCATTCTCGAGTTGATCGTAGAGCATGAAAAGAAAATAAAAATGCACGGCTTGTCGATTGCGCAACCAATGACCCTCTTAAAACAGTGTCTTAGTTGTTCAATCTTTAGGTGGTCTGGAAAATATTTTGCACAAATTAGAGGGTTGGCCATGGGACAGCGTTTAGTACCAAGCCTTGCCATCGCTTCCATGTCTAAGGTGGAAGCTCTATTTCTCGATCACCGACCCTTACTCTACTGCCAATACATAGACGGCTGCTTCATCGTCTGTTCCACGCAAGAACAGATGAATGAGTGCTTTTAAATTGCTGACCGACTAACCGAAAACTGGCTTCCATTCTTAGACACCCAAATAAAGTTCTCAGTAAGTGGCCATATAAAAAAATGGTATCATAAGCCAAGTGGTAAAAACTTTCTAGTTCACTACCTCTCCTCTCATCCTGCACACATAAAAAAAACACTTATCAAAAACATCTACCGCACGGCTAAAAATGTGTACACAGGAGAAAAGGAAAGGAAGGAATCGCTATACCTGGCACGAAAAATAGCCACTTCCAATGGCCACGAAGTAGAAGCCACTTGGGTTAGACAAAAACGTAGAGTAGTTCCCAAAATAATACTTCGGACGTAAGCACGATCCCCTTTAAGCTACCGTTCATATCTAATGAAGTAAGTTACGCCATTAAGAGATGCTTAAAAAAAAGTGGTCTTGAAAATTATGTAACGATCACTGACATCCCACCCAATACCGTACGCCGCCAGTTAGTTTGCAACCGTCTCTATGATCGTTTGTGCAGCTCAGAAAACTGTATGATCTGTCCTAACGGGAGAGACGGGGATTGCATGTGCTCAGGTATAATATACTTGATCTCATGTAACGCATGCGGTGAGGAATATATTGGGGAAACGGATGAATACTTTGTGTCCGCGTAAAAAAATATCTAGATGGGAATGTTAAAATCCGTCTAAACACTCCTCTAGGTACACATGGGGCACAAATGCACAGCGGCGATGATTTAGAAGTGAGCAAAACTTTGAAGCGTTTTGGATAAATTTCAAAAATCGAAAGATGAACTGGAAAGACAAATGCCTCACTATCACACGTGACCTGGCGCCTTACTTCTAAATGGGCCAGAGGAGCAGGATAGGATCCCGTGTTGCAGGGCGCCTCCGACCGTTACACGTGTCCATGAAATGATTTACTACATCGTCTTTTTTTTTATCTTATTTTGATTCGTCTTCACTTCTCTGTGTGGATCCCAGCACTTCTGATATCCATTTAATTTCCTCGCATCCATCGTTCACGAAGGTCTTCCAAGTTTCTACGTGCGGATTGTGTTGCTGCTTGAGGATTTTCATTTCATCATGAATGTCGTAGAATGCTAATCGAGCAATCCTCCCTGTAGCTCTGAGATAGCCAGGCTGGAGAAATCCAAATTGGATTGCATAGAGTGATTTCTTTTACAAGTCTGGTACCAACTTTCCGACCTCGGAAGGATGGACGGCTTGGCTGGTCCGAAGCGGAATCGAAATAGCACCATGCTCGTGATGATGGACATCACTACCACTGTGCTATTCTTCCCGTATACACTGTCTTTAATTTTCGCAAAGGCAAAAGTGTGCAACAGTACTTTCGGGCAGTCAAAATGATGCGGTACCGAGTGCAACACCATCGGATGGCAATAAGAAGTAATTTCGTTCAACGACAATTCACAGTCACACGTTGTCGTGCGACGGATACCATAAAGCTTGAAGGAACTGTAATATGAAAACCTCATCAAAACCTCATCCAACCTCACTCTTTGACAACTATTGCGATTAATTGATAAAGCTGGTAAAAACTGTGCTCCTGCGGAAGATTGCACAGGAAGGTTTGTGAGCTTCACAATGGTTCAGAATAGCGAACTTATTAGCTGAACAAGCCTGCATTCTTCGGTGAAAATATGTAAAATCTGGTTCTTATCTTGATTGATGAAACTTTGTTATGAAATATAACGAAACAGTTTTAGACATGATTAGTTGTTGGTTACAAGACACCAAACTTTCCTATGGTTAACAGGAACCAGCAGACGTCAGTGATGCAGATCTAAGAACATTGTAACGTCAGTGTCTTCGAGATCTAGAGAAAACCACTGCCAGGCGCATTTCAGCATTCCAATGAGGAGAAAAGTCCTGAGATCCTCAAAAGACAAACAAGGCTAAACACGAACCTAATCACCACCATAGATTATGGCTGTAGAGGGCAGAATAAATAGATAATAAGAAGATAATAATAAGAACACGCTGGTAGACAAGACAGACACTACGGTGCGACATTACTGTCCTATTTTACCTTAATGGGACAAAAAACCTGCAGAACATCGGACATTCCAACTGAAACTGCCACGTGTTGACTACAGTTATCAGGATGGAAAAGAATTATCTCTATCGATCATCAAGGAAATAAGAAACATTCGGCACCGTCCAGACGGTTAGGTTCCTCAACAGAGAAATGTCTTGATTTTTAAAATACCGTAACGTGAGTCCAAGCTTTGTATGCGTCGAGCACTCCGTGTCACAGAAGCGAGAAGGGGGTCAACGCCGGCTAAGCGGTTTGATGAGCAAGGCTGACCGTCACAAACTTTGCCCTACATTTTAGCAGTTTTCCGTTAACATCGAAATGGAAAGAGGAATAAATCCATATGGGTGACATTTAACATGGCTACCGTATTAAAGGAATGGAAGAAACCTTTAAATAAACACAGAAACATCACTATGACGTTAGTATCTATGCTTAGAAGAGCAAATAAATCGCAGGAAGTGCTGCGATGCAAAATATGTGTGATGTTGGATCATGAAAAAAAAGTTCTCTGTAAAGCCAAACCCAGTGAAGAATTAATTCAATGACGCATGACTCGCTTTATTTCAACATTACTGCTAGTTAGATAAGAAAACGGTTTAAGCCATTTCTTAGGCATGCGAATGTATTCATGTACATGCTCTTATCCATAGGACAAGTCTGATTACAATATGTCGATTCCAGAATTAAGGCTAGCTTGGTTAGCTCAAGGCGTATAATCAAACCAAAGACCGCATATATCGCATACGCACCTTTAACCATTGCGCTACAACCGTCGACAAAACAAGAACTATGCATTTATCTTTCTCTTCATTACAAATATTGATCATTTTCATCCGAACCTTGATATTTACAAATGAAATAACTGAAAGTAGACCTCTTATACAGTCAACAATAGCTGAGTGCGGTTGGAATATGGGTGGGAATTTCATTACGTGAATAACATAGCTTGTTTTTCCGGCAAATCAAACCCATTACACAGAAAACCGAAAGTTATCATAAGATACTAGCGACTGTTGCCTTTATGCAATCCTCAAGAAGCGGCGAATTCACGAAGGCCTTAGCAATATGAGAGCACTGAGCTTTCGCAACGCGGATTTCGAATTCAACCTGGAAAACCAAAGCATTTGGCCGCTTTTTTTATCTCAATTAGGTCATGTCTCTTCACCGATACATCTAATATCTTCAGCTCTTCATCGCTATTAAAAAACGGATTACACGAAATGAACCTGAGCAGATAAAGTCGGTTATTTTGACAGAACAGATGTGATCATTCATTTTTATGTAGCTTCTATATTTCATTCTGTGATTGATGGAACAAGAAGAAGTAGGAAAGTCAAACATGGAACAAAAGCGAACAAACTAAAATAACTAGAAGAATTAGCCGAAAAGAATATATAATGGAAAAATAAGGAGAGAAAAGAATATCATTGAGGATGGAATGGAAAAGGAAAGTATCGAAAGCGAACCGGATCAAGAATGTAAAGAAAAATGACTGAACGAAGTATAGACAAGCAAAAAAGTTATACTTAACATAATTATAAGGAGAAGAATTAGCTCTATATTTTCCAGCAGTTTTCATCATCCCTCCCAACGGTTTACTGCCTCATCGTGGCTGGGAGGTGTTACCGGTTGTTGTACAGCGATGTACAGCGGCAAATTCATCCTCTGGAGGGCCTCCGAAGCTGAGAAGGGACCGGCGTTTCCATCAGGAAGCTTAGCTAAGAGTAAACCAATACCAGAATCGACCACCGTCTCGGTAACAAAGTCGTATGGTGGCAAATCTCCCACTGATCCACAAGTGCTGTGATTGCCAATGGTGGTGAAGACCTAGGGCAGACTTTGGCCAGGATGACCTCGGGATTCCAGGGAACCACAGTGTCCTAAACAGCAAATCTCCGATAAATGGTGTTGTAAGCCAATACCAGGATCCACCACCATCCCGGTATCAAAGTCACATGGTGGCAAAATTTCCTCTGATCCACAGAGCCTGTGGTTGCCTATGGCGGTGACGACCTAGAGCAGACTTTGGCCAGGTTAACCTTAGGATTCCAGGAAAACACAATGGATAAACCAGCAAAACTTCGAGAAATGGAGATTATGCCGGGACCCGTACAACCATTGAAGACGGGCCATCCAAGTATTCCAAGTACTTAAAATGAACAGTGCCATCTTTTATTTCCATAGAGTGAGGGAGATAAAGCATATGATTTCGATGTTTGCAAAGAATACTCCTTGTTACGTTATTGTCGGTCAGTCGTTCTACTAGTCAACGAAATGCTCCTTTGAAAGAATTCTAGCAGCAAAATGGCAAATTTCCCTCAGGTCCACAACATCCAACACCGGTATGTGACGAAGGGCGGGAAAGGCTTGGAAAGACATTCTCGACATTCCATACTGTGCCCAACCAGTCGTATCACATGTGAAATGGGGTCATCAAATTATCTGAGTAACGCTTGCTAATAGGTCGACTGTCCTAGCTTCGGGCTCATCTTCATCAACTATTGATCTTCGATAGCACGATCTAATGTCAGCTTGGTATTGTACGTAAAGTCCATTATTTAGCACAGTAAAGGTTCCGGTTCCACGTGTAATCACGTTATTCATAAATGGCTTGCGAGAGTTGCAGCAACGTTTTCATTACCTGTCACCAATCAGGGCCACCCCTGATATGAATTCAATTCAATAATACCAGGTGCAGCAGGCTTTTATACAAAGTTTGATTAATTAATGATTTTGTAAGATGCTGCCACTGAGAGCTCTTGGAGATCTACACTTGTGGGTTTATGGTCAACGAAGATGTGCAGTTTACGGTTTTACTCAAGATATTACGTACGACGATGTCTTTATTATCCGTAGAGATAAAGCTTTGTCATTTGGCATTGCGATGCTTCATTCCCAGCACCCACATCAAAAGAAGGTTATTCAGCAAACTGCATAACGGACACGATCGAATTAGAATGCAGTACTCTTTGCTGTGGTGGAACAACTAGTCCACAGCGAAAAGTTTTACAACTTCGCTTCCGCAAAATTCACCGCCAAAGAACCAAACTCCAACCGAAGTAAATACAAAATCGAAAGCTTTGAAATAAAGGATAAAAGATAGAGCTCTCGACTATTCCTGAGGGATACGCATGCATTTGAGTTCATTAAGCGTCGTTGGAGGTGATTGGATGCACATCATCTAGCCTTTCCAATGACTCGCGATGGCCTACCGATGTATCGACCTAGTGTTTCTAACCTCTCAGACAAGCAGACAAGTTCGATGCCAATATGCCGACCCCGGGGAGATGGGGGGCATGGTGGGCCTGGGGCGAAGGAACGGACCTGTGTGCACTGCAGGACGTTGGCGTCTCCGGCGACTGTGCTACCTGCTCTCCTTGGAGTAAGAGATACAGATGACATTGGAAACCGTCTCCTCACAAAACGCTTCCTTTGCCATCTATCCACAACACAAGATCTCCATGATTTTTTATTTGTGGGAAGGAAAAGGAATAAAGCTGCCTCACAAGTGAGAATCGTCTAGCTATCCATCAAAATTTCACAAACAAAATACACTGCACTATTTCCAACAACAGAAGGCATTGTCTTAACTCTTTTATTTACTGCCTTTTTCCTTCTTAATGGCAGGGTATGTTGTGAAATATAACTCGTATGAAGTGCTGAGATATAGATGACGGGTGATTGCTGATGGCAAAAAGATCGATAGAACTAGCTGAGATACATGCAAAGCGAAGGACCCGGATGGTGTAGTGGTGAAGTGCGCTGCTCCCCGGTAAGGACAACAGCACGTGTTCGTCCTTCATTGCATACACCTGTGGTCCGGAGTTTTGCAAATATCTCAGCACTTCATACGAGAAGGCATTGTATTCATAGTGAGTTCCATGTGGATATTTGATTTACCTGGAAGAAACTTCTTTCACCATCCAGGGAGAATGACAAATTATTTAGGTTGAGAGAATCTTGCATTGGTGGACATCTAGCAGAGACCAGAGAGCAGAGAAAGGATGAGCTGCTTATCGAACGATTCCAGTTTCAAAAGTCCAAGGACCTTAGGGCACGTGAACGAGAAGACTTTAAACAAATTGCAAAAAAAAGACTAATTTATTATGAAACTACGACGCTATAAAATAAACGATGAATTGGGTGTTTGTTTAGTTAGAAAGAGCACATCTTCTGTTTGTATAAGACGTTGTATACACATGGAGAACGATATGAAACAAGAAAGCAGCGTGGGCCTTGTTCGAGCTTCTCAAACAGTTTACTGGCCAAATGGCTGTCCCAACATTCCATGGGGGTCTTTTTGAGCCGACAGTTCTCACAGGGTGCTGCGATTGAGATGTGTGTTGACATCTCAACCAAATTAGGATTTTTACGAACCACCTACAGAGAGCTTGAGCGATATCTTCAGGAAGCTGGCAAGCGTAGCATCAAACCGGACGGTCCAGTTTAACCTCTTCGAAAATATCTCGTCTTGAAGATCCAGGAAACATCGGAAGTAGAACAAAGACGAATTGTCAGATAATGACAGATTAAGCAGAAAATAGAATGGGGCAATAAAAGGAAGAAAAATAGAGAAGTAGGCTAATATGCAGAGGACCTGCAGGCTTCCACGGTCAATATTTCTTCATGTTTTGTAGTATGCGTCAGCTAGCTGTGATAGCACCCCGAATACAGCCACATCACGGAATAAAATTCACAGGTATGTGCTATGATTCCTGAAGTTTGCCCAACTCGTGAAGGCAGATCACGCAAATATTACGGCATACCTTAGGTGCAACCACAAGAATGATGAACTATGAACAAAACTCAGACCTCAATTGGCATCGGACCGGCTGTTACTCTTACCGGTGGCTCACATCCCATATACCCACCAACTGAGACCCTTCCCTTGCCATTGTGATATCCATTACAGCTTCAGCTTAACTGAGTTCAATGGCAGTTGGTGGTTCTCAGATTATTTCCGTTGACGAGTGGCTGGTTACCGCACCGATAGAGCAAAATCATGGCTAAGAAGAATGCAAAAGCAAAAGCCTAAGTGTGTGCGATGGATGCCACGTGAGCCCCGGAAAGGTGATCACGGGTCTGAATCACAGCTGAGCTTCGAAGCCCAAGTGAAGATCCCCGTTTGAATTCTTCGAGAACGACAGCGAATTCTATGACAATAACGAATCATACAATCAGTCGTCTGACATAGCAAGAACAAGTAACGAGTTTAATCATATACTGAAATGCGTGGAAAGCATATCTTCACATGATCACACCAAAGAAACTGAATTCTAATCACACATCCTTCCCAGAAGTATGCAGCGGCTTTCGTTTCCCTTTCAAACTTTGGCTCCTAAGGGACTTCGTGGCTTAACTACTAAACGAAAAGAGGGTTTTCACACAGGAGAGATTCGTTGATTCAAGTTAATCCTCAAAGAAAAAATAAAATGGCATAAAGAAACTTTAGCTTTTGTCAATAAAAGATTTTTGCTGATCGCTAACTTCTACAATTTAACGTGCCCCAAAAGTCGTCAGTGGCTACACTCGTAGTAACGATCAGAACTGGAGAGAGGTGTAGAACATGGGAGGCTCCTCCGGTTAAAGATTTACCAACTGTCATTGCTCCAAACTCCAAATATTTTTCTACACGATGGAGTATATCTGCTTCGTTAGGCAGTCTCAGTGATCGGCCAAGGATTCATGTAATTCATATCTGAATTCATATGGTCACTAGACATGCAAATATATCAAACCCTTTCATCACTGTGTTTATTACATCATTTCGCCTGGATGTAGTAAACATTTCGAGGTTTGAGAATTGAAAAAAGACGGATTAAAGTTTTAAGGTTTTAAAAACTCAGTCCTAATCGCGTTAGAGAGCTTGAAGTAGTCCTCCAACTGAGTTACTAGACAGTCAGTGGCTGAATTAAAACTACAAGGACCTGTTACAAGCCAATGAGCCAAAACCAACTAAGTTCCTATTAAGTGCATGTATGACCCTCGTCATCACCATCCCTCGTTCAAAATCTACAGAAATTAAGGGCGCCGATAATGGACAAAGTATGGAAGCACCAAAGAATCTTCACACAGAAATTTTAAAATAAAGAAAATTTCCTGTCGTCGTCGAAAATTAGAACATAGAAAGAAAAACTAATAAAGAGAAGCGATGAGCGCGCAACTAATGTATATTACACGAACATGTCAACGTTTAAGAAGAAGCGTTGCAACGAACATCGCACTTCTAAAATGAAAAGGGCCTGGAAGTGAAATCGATAGACAGTTTTGCGTAATAGGTTTTATATTGCTCCAAATATTTGTATTAGAGTGAACCAAACCTTTCGCAGCCCGAACCAAACAAATTATGAAAAAATTTCTCCATTAAGAATTTAAAACTGCCGCCAGTCATATTTTAGGGTTTGTCCAGTGAAGAAAACATGTCAGAGACACCAAATGCTGTCCTTCATCATCTGAGCAGCCTTAGTATCTCGTCGCAGCAATAATAACAACTAAACATTTGGACTCACGAAAATGTTTGAACAAAGAAAGATTTAAGAAGGGGAGTGGGTGCAACAGTGACAGTTGTGCAATTTAACGCTCACAACTCTTTTCGCCCCGAGTCAACCAAGCCTCCCACTCCTTTTCGGTGGAAGACTGGTGCCACGTTTTCCTGAGAATCTATTTTGGGTCCATAACACTTAGAAACGCGCAGGCAGGTCTGTCCCAGGATTCGATAGAGAGTGGATTTAATTAAATTCAATGACATTCATAGAGGAGAATGAAGAAAATCCCTGAACAGACACTCAGAAGTTGAAAGACCTTCGTGGAAAGTGAACACGGAGAAACGAATTGGATGGAAAAAATTCTGAGATTTAAACACTGTGTGATATTAGCCGATGAAGAAACAAAAAATTCTCTAAAAAAATAATTATGGTTTAGCAAGAGACGTGAACTAGGAAGCGTTTCGCTAAAAAATGAAGCGTCGCGATCTCAATCACCAACAATAAAGGATCAGACTACGCGTACGCAGAAAGAATACCCATGAAAAACCTATGATGCGAGTGTAAGCAAATCGGACTGGACGGTTCTCTGATTACAGAGAGGCCCTCTCGCGCGTACCAGAAAGAGGAATTAGAAAAAAGAAGGAGAGGAGAACGAACTGCATTAAGGCATCTCAAATAATCCACCGACCAGCTAAATGACCGGAAAATTCATGCTAACCTTTTAGATTCAACAGTCCTCCTAGCGCTCTGTTACGCAGCAAAGACGTGGATTATACTTCAACCACTACTCATGGAGCGCTTTAACGGTGTCATCTGAAATATAACCGGTACAGACAGCATCTAGCCGGAAGGCGAAACCCTGATCTTCAAAATTTGTCACACCTTCGAGATTCAGGAGAATATACATAGATAGCGAAACATGGATGTGCTGGTCACATAACGAGAAGAACAGACGACAGATGGATGAAAAGAATTGTAGAGTGGACTCCACGAGAATGCAAACGTCCCCTAGGACGGCGACTAACACGTTGGGCGGACGCGTTCGTAAACAAACTTAATTAGCTGTACCCGCAGCTTCCAATGTTTTACGAATCACGGTATGAGCCTTTCACATGCCCTCATGTTCGAATCAATGCACCACCGTGGACGACAATTAGGAGGAGAAGAAACGAATGGAAAATGTGCTCGCCGAGTCCTCACTAGTCATCACAGCCTGACCAATTATCGACGTAAATAAGTAAAAGAATAGCATATGAAGCGTTCGGTATTAATCAACCCAAGATTCGCTATGTATTCGGTCCCATCCAATATCGTTAAGGTTATTTACAGCATATTTAGCCTATCCAGCAACTTACGGTGAACTATCATTGCATCAGTTTAGGATTTTGCAACCTCCCAAACAAGTGTGGTACTAATTTTCCAATCAAGGATGGATAGGGGGTGGTTAGCTTAGGGATTGAGAGGGAACCAGCGCCTATGTGTATCACAATGCACCTCTAAGCACATGTGGCTTCTTATTTTAGTATATCCGACAAGTTTTCATATCGCCTAACAAGTCTATGACTAATCATTAACCACGTGCCACCTTAGCACCAAATTCGACCTTCTGATGCCCAACGAACCACAACATTTATGAACAAGAAACTTAATGAAGCCGTACTCACCCGAATTAAACTAGCGTACCGTGAGAAGTGACTGTCTTATTAGTCGTCCTCTACGCATTTCTTGGTTTTACAACCATCACTTGTCGCCTTGCCGTCTGTCAGTGCAAAAACGCACAGTCAAAGCCACCTTATTGTATGAGAATGAAACTCTGGACACTACCAGCAATAACCATTAACCTATTTCTTTTTATCCTTGGATAACAGATTGCAGACATGTTATCGCCATCGCTGCTACTATAATTCGAAAAGAAGGATTGTGATGCAGGAGAAGTTAGTCTCGTAGAGAGCTAGGATTCTGCACGATCGGTGAGGCTTTCAGTCTCATAGGGCCTTCTAAAGTGCATCAGAGGTACACAACAATATTTTTCTCATAAAAGTATTTTTCTGAGATCAAAAGAATTGTTACTTCGTTTGGGAAACAATGTTTCCAGGTTAAACGGTGCTCTGTCAATGAACAGGACGAAATCATTTAAAGAAGAAAAAACGCCTTCATACAATCGCTGTTGACTTAAGAAAAGTTTTCATCCAAACATCAAAAAAATCATATTCTTGAGGGGCAATCTCCTTTTCAAACATTTCAATCATGCGTCGAGAAACAAAATCCTCGCCTTTCATACATTGTGTTCAACTACCTTTGATTCCACAAAGAGGAATGAAATGTCGTTGACGTCATCGGGTGAGAGAGTGAAAAAATATGTTTAATGATAATTACCTTATATGAACTCAAAAACCTTTGATTGACTGTACGAAAGCTTCAAATAGAGAAGCAGATGAACTAAACAGCCTCTAATAAGTGCATTTTTAAAGGGAAGCTTAATTCTACCAGTTTCTATGTGCTGACTAGGTTACTACTAAATATTTATGGCTTTTTTATTACTTTACACGACTCGTCCTCATATTTACGGGAAGGACCCAATCATTTCCTACATTTCTTTCATTTGTCCGTGCTCTTTATCTACGAAGGTCGTCGGATTTTTCGCGTGTGGATTCGACCGAGGACTGTCGTCTTAGCTGCTAGCCGAATTCAGTAGTTATAACCATTTAAACAACTATACTTGGACTATTACTTTCTATTCCTCCTATGTCTGCAGCATTTCATAGCACATACTAGGAACTTTGCTTACTTTTTCTCACCAATAATGCTTCTACCATTTTTATCCAATGATAATTGAAGCAAACTGATTACTGATCCTTCGTATAGGTATACGACAACTTTTTACTTTTACACGACCCCTCAACACATCTACTATGCAGATCTAGCACTTTTTGCACTCGATTATTTCCTCCGCATTCGTCGTCCAAAAGGTCTTCAAATATTTCGTGTGCTGTTTCGGCTGCTGCTTGAGGATTTTGTCTTCTTTTATAATGCCGTGGAGTGTTAGTCATATCAATTCACCTTGCGATCTTGGAGATAGCCGGAGTACGGCGTCCCTACGTGGATAGGACGGTAGCGTTGGCGCGTGGATCGAACTAGAGCTTTTGCTTCCTGGTCGACGACACCACTAACCATTGTCCTATCCGCGTCCTGTGTATGAAGGTACGAGAAACAATTTCATAGATTCCATGGTTATCCTCTGCCTCTATCAACTCTGTCACCAACTTAGATATTGCCCTTTTATACACGATGCTGATGGTGTATGTATAATGATAATGTCCGGTGGTAACAACTTGTATTTCTTCCGGACATCATTGCGCATCACTGAGTAAGGATGCCTCATTCGAGAAGATGGCTCACTGAGGAAGACCTGGCTCGACACGAAGGCGAAGCTGCAACGTCGGGACGAACAACAAGCATGGACCATCGACTCGGATCATCGGCTCTGAGGAAGACGAAGACGTCGAAACGTTAGCCGAGAATAAATATATTTGTCAACCTCGTGCAAGCTTATCAAAAAAGAATACATATTGATTAGTCACACCGAGGTTCAAGGAAAGTGGGTTTCGAAATATTAGATATTTCTATTGACGCGTTCTTGTTCCTAGGTAGAAATGGGCTACTTCTTACAGTAAGTGGTGTAATTATACTGCATATAAGTTTCATTAAGAAACAGTAGACTATGGTGAGATTTTCTTTGACATCTTTTGCTTTCAAGTGCTGTGTTATTTTCTCCCAGTAGTCTTCATAGTAGAGAATATGAGGTCTTTCTCAATCTACCCTAGTTCTTCTTTTCCGATGAAAAATTATTTTAACTATCGTTGAGAAAGAGCGGGCGTTTGTGGCGCAGTGGTCGGGTGCGCCCTGCAACAAACACGTGCATTCGATCCCCGCGCACATAGCCCACCAAGCCTTCCATGCCTCCGAGGTTGGCAAATTGGTACCAAACTTGTCAAGGGTGATAACATCACTGGCTCGATACATCAACAGGCCACCGCGAGTCATTGTAAAAGCCAGATATGCATTCGATCACCTCCAACAATACTTAATGAAGTCGAATGCATGACGCATCCCTCAGGGATTGATCAACGCCGAGAGCTGTATCCTTTTTTCGATAAGAAAGCTCGCAATTTCACCAACGAGAACCCTGTATGAAAATGAAAAAAGAGTAAGTGTCGGCTCATTTGGCTTGAATAGGCTGTTTTTTAGAGTAATGTGCTGCCTACATCGCCTCCCCGAGCGGTGCGCATATTGCCACTTCCCTACAAAATGGTTTCAGAATATGTGGTTCTTTCTTTTATAGAATCGTTTTTTAATGACGGCCATCGCTGACTAAATTATTTTTCGGTAGCTGCACAGTAAATAGGTATATATATTCAGCGGTGGACGAAGGAAAGCCCTCCATCAAATGCCAAACGGTGATTATGTCAATGCGGACCGTATGGATACTGAACCAACTCCAAGCTCTGTCAACCAGATAAATTAACTTTAGCAGTTGGACATTTTTCGATCGACAGTTTATATAAATTTTCCTCTTATACATTAGGGCGCATGTGGCGCAGTCGTTGGAGGCGCCACTTCGGCTCACAATGCGTGCTATGCAGATTTTAGCGCTCCTTGTCTTCGATTCCCTTCCTCGTTCCCATCATCCACCACGTTCTTCGAACTTTCCTTATGTCTGTTCGGTTGCTCCTTGTCGTTCTTTCCATGCATGTCGTTGAATGCTGGTCGTGTCAATTCTCTCTGGAGTCCTCGAATCGCCAGGCTGCAGAGTCTCCACTTAGATTACAGGAATTGGGTTGAGCACAGATAATTCCGGTAACAACGCCCCAGCCCTTTATGTTCCCATATTCGTAGATACTTTTTGTGTGTGATCTAATTCTTCTGTGTGGTGAAGAAAAATCGGCCATTCTTACCATAATATTCTTAGCTTTCCGAGTGTTTTGTTTGATAGTGAATTGTATTTCTGTGTTCCTTTCATGTTTTTGATACCCACTGATTCCATTGCACCGTTCGAAAAGGTCTATTACAAGTATACCTGAGGATACCTGTAGATGGTCCAGCCCCAGCAAGGCTTCACTCAGTTCCATCAAACACACGTGGCATTCCTTTCGCAGCAGAATGTGATTCTCCGGTTGTTTCGATTAACGAAAATATCTCCTCGTTTGATGTCAAATGCGATCGCAGTTCCTTATTTCCTAGAAAATACCGTCGAAAACATTCCATACCGAATTTCTTTCTCCAGTTTTAAAAAAACACGCGCTTATCAACAATAACAATGATCGTAGACTATCGCCGGCTGATATAATTTACATGAAACGGGAATTTTCTCGAAAACTTATTCGAGCCATTGTATTTTTATTTCCGTCAAAATGGATCGCTACTGCTAAGAACTACGAACAATTTCCTGCATATTTTTTAACAACCTTTAAAAAATTGCAGCAAAAATTGTATTGTGAAGATAACAGTTTTCATTTATGCACAAATGAACAACATTTAATAAGCCACGAAGTACATTGCCAACTGTACCCACTGTTCATTCTGTGTGTATCGACCGATGACGAGAAGTCAGTAATGCATGGAGTGATATATTCCGTGTATACCCCTACATCTATGGAGCAAAGCTTCTTCTACAACGTCATTATGTTTTCAACTCCCAAGTCTTTTAGTTCTCGACAACCTACGCTCTGCTGTTGAAAAACCAGAATGTAAATAACGGCCAAAAATTTGGCATCGTTCACCGCTAGGCACACAAATTTAGATGTCGACACTAATGGGCTGAGATGAAAAGAGAAATAATTTCTAGTCACCTATGAGCCATATTTGGCTCTCTTTAAAGGAGTTTTCTGATGGAAATCAGAGGAGGAGCGGAGAATTTTGTAGAGCCATTCGAAATATGTTAATGAAATGTTTCTTTCAAGGTCTTAATAACGTTCCTAAAGGGTCATCTATAAAAACTAATTGCGGAAATTAAGAGGTAGATATTTTCCGGAATTTATTTTAACGTTCCGCCGTCCGAGTGTGTGCCCTGAAAAATTCGTCCGAAAAAAGTATCATATGAATCATGAAGTTGAGAGAATGCGTTCACATGGACTACGTCTAACACAACACTTCTGTTGGAAACGCTAACAGCTGAGGTCAAATCCTGTAGGGAATAAACTCGCCGAAAAATAAAAAATTGGGATGAATATGCGTTGGCATCAACGCGAACAGTCTACATCACTTGTACCTTAATATCAATCCAAGTCGTTCCTTGCTGTCCCATCTATCTGTCTATCGCCTTCTTATGCCTACTATTCTACGAAAAGTTGCCAATCACCTGTTAGCCTATTATTCGTTTGAATGAGCAGCGCTTAAGTCTGTTCTTCGTAATTATTTGCAATAGTTGCTCACTGCACACCGTTCGCTCAAGTAACCAGAACAGCACTCTTATTTTCGTAGAAAACCCTCTAAATAAATCGCTCTTGATGAGAAAAAAGGAGAAACAGAGAAAGGAAGAAAAAGATGCTATGAGATGCTGAGCTTACGCACATTTTGTTACCCCACCAATTCCATACACAGTGTTTCTGCTGAAAACAATTTGGAATCACTCCCAATGAACCAATTAGTCACATTCTGGCTTTTGATCTAAAAGATGGGTGCGGAAAGCGCACATGGTCGTCATGACTGTGTGATGAGGCCGATAGTAGGGTGGTAGTAACGCCACTCATCACAAGCACCCAGCTACTCCTAGGAAATGGAAGAATTTACCACCTGTTATGTTTAAAATCATCTCACTTCCTGTAATCAGGTAGGGACGGTCCAGCACTACTATCCTAGGACTCCATGAAGAACGGACTCGATAAGCATCCAACGACATTTGTGGAGAAGTCGAAAGTCCTCAAGTAGCAACCAAACCCACATGCTGAAAGTTCGACGACCATCGTGGGCGATGGATGCGAGCAAACGAATCGAATACAAAAAGTGTTCAAATCCGCACTGTTAATATGAAGATGGGTCATGTGAAATAAATAATTTGGTCGAGATTTTACGTCCTATGCGCCGTCTTGAATGTCCCAAGTAGCAAGCTCAAGACTTTCCATATTTAGAGAAGATGATTCCCAGGTGCTAAAAGTTAGTTGGTCCCGGATTTACTTAAAAGTCCATTCTCCGTGAAACCTTAAAATTGTGAATATCGTGATGAGAACAGTTTTCACATGATTGTACTGCGCTGCTGATTGCATTAGATTTTTCCTCGAATGTCGTGTTTCAAATCTATCACCGTGGATGGTCATTAATTCTTGTAGTGAATGGTTGCATGCCATCTGGTGACTAAGTTCCTCTCCAAAGTACGAAAATGCTTAATATTCTTAGATATAAGTCAAGGAATATTTAAGTAAACGATGTTGGAAAACAGCCACTATTTGTATAGATATACTTTTCAGTCAATCCCAGAAGCGACTTGCTATTAACCTTATCATTGATTAATACTTCACCGTTTTTCTTCAATGAGCAAACACCAGGTTGCTGTCACAGCATTTATTAGCACAGAATAGCCGACGTTTGGGTTTCCTCTTCTTCAGAGCCTGGAAAGGTCAAATTCACATCCAATCTACTCAGCCAAACACTTTTGTAACCATACCAGATAAACTCGAAAGACCGACTTTCTATGAACCTCGGCATAGATAGTTGATATATTTATTTATGTGATCTTATAAACTGATCTT
>UYYA01000343.1:0-68123 GCA_900624975.1 Angiostrongylus costaricensis
TGAATACAGCTTTTCCATCGACGTCTTACAATACCCATATGAAAAGGCATTCAACATAGGGACACCATATCGCTAAAGGTATTTAGTGCCGCACTGCAGTAGATGAAATGAAGTCCCTTGATTGAAATGAGGAAGGCATACGCATTGATGAAGAATTCTTGTCAAATTTTCGTCTCGCCGATGACATATTCGTCTTTTCAAGAAGTACCAACGAAGCAGAGAAGATGACCAATGAGATCAACGAAGCGGGAAAAAATATTCTACTACGCATAAATTGGAAGAAGAACCAGTTCATGAAAAACCAATAGTGCGAAGGCGAACAAATTAAACTGGATGGGTGCAGAGACCACCTCGTACGTATACCATGGACGATTAATGAACATGAAGAACAACATGAAGGAGGAATATGACATAAGAAGGATAGTAGCTTGGGCCACATTCGGGCCTCTCAAAGAAGCCACCCACCAACTAAAGGATCCGAAAATACGTGTTCAACTTTTCGATTCCCACTCCTCTCAGCGCTCTGTTACACAGTAGAGACGTAGGATAGTACTTCAACCACGTCAAGGATATTGCTCACTATTCATACAGCGATTGAACGATGTGTTCTGAAACATAGTCGACGCGGACAATATCTAGCTGGAATTCGATGCGAAGATCTTCGAAATCTGTTCCATCTTCAAAACCTAGGAAAAAAGACATCGATAGCGAAACACAGATGGACCGATCGTATAATGAGAAGAGCAGACGACAGATGCTTGAAAAGATCTGTAGAGTGGTCTCTACGAGGAAGCAGGTATGCTTCAGAACGATTTCTTCACGTTGGGCGGATGTGTTCGTATCTAAAGTCAAACAGCTGTACTCATAGCTGCAGTTGTTTTACAGGTCACGGTACGAGACTCGCACCCGCCATTACGTTCCATTCAAACCACCACCATGGATGACGATTAAGAGGCAAAGAAACGAACGGTAGATGTGCTGCAGTACACGCAACTCGTGAACATGGGCCGCCCAAGTATCCAAAAAAGTGAGCATATATATATATATATATATATATATATACAATGCAGATCACACTGAAGGCGAGATCGACTGACACCGTCCTGTATGAAAGTTAACTATTCAAGCAGTGCTTCCTCCACTTGATTCTACTCCATGCAACAACGACCAGCCGCGGACTATCGACTCGGATCAACGCGGCTATGAGGAGAGCTTAAGCGCCGAAACGTTAGCCGAATAAAGTTTCATACCAAACTTGTATTAGTTCAGTCATATAGAATTTTTGATTTCACATATATATATATATATATATATATATATATATCAAGCTTAGCGCACTTAGCTCATAGCTAGTGATAAATTTCTTGGGAGCATAAACGGAACTCGAATGTTGATTGTACCTCTCGATAGCAGCTCCCACAGAAGAAGCTGTGATGTGAGTTTCATTGTCTTCGGAAGTTGAGTCGTCTGTGGATGACGATGCCACTACGTGTTCGTAGAGTTCCTGACAAGCCGTCACATTCACAGGCCGTGTGTCGCTAGTGCAAGTTGATGTCGGAATATCTGAAATACTGCTAAATTAAAAGAATAATGCACAGTTTAAAGATTAAGGTATTTGAAGAAAGAAATCAAATGGCTTTGTCAATAACTGTAGTTCTGCAATGCGTCATCTGAAAAGCGCAGCGCTTTTGAAAGTCTACGCGTGCATTGGCATGAATTCTAGCCTAGTGCTCCTTAAAAGCTTGAAAACTTCACTCTCATAAAAGACAACATTTGTACCTGCACAATCATTCCTTTCGTTCGATTCATAGGTAGTAACATCGCTGAATCTATAGAGCATGAATTCCACGAATATGCTAACGAACCCCAACCAACACTTCTTATTGTACTATTCAAAAAGGTAAGAACACAGGCATGATCGCTCATAAAATTAGTCTAGCAAATAGTTAGGATGGTGTTTCTGACTCCGTGTTAAGGATGTTGTCTACAGAGTTAAACGGGGCATTTGGTCTTAATACTTGGCTGTAACTCCCACGAACGACTTTCTATTAACCTCGGCATTGATAAAGTAATTCTTCGTATTCTTGTTGAGTAAACGCGAGGTATTACTTTTATTCCTTATTCACGAATAAGCTGACGTTTCGGCGGACTTCGCCTTCCTCGGAGCCTGGAAAGGTCAAGCTGACTGCCATCTACACGGCCAAACACCTCCATAACCAAGCAGAGAAAATGCTGAACCAAAATTTCAATCACATTGAACACAGAATAGCTTCTTGGCACACCACTCACCGTTTTCTATGAGTTTTCCACTAAATATGTCACGTGGAGGTCAACCGCACAAAGTTCACACGGGATCGTATTGTGTCCATCTCATCAAAATAACGGGCTTATATACTGGAAATCCTAGGCCCCCAAACGACAACTCTCGCGATAGAAAGGTCCCGTTTATACCGTTTATACTACCCTTCATCTCAAATGATGTAAGTGCAGCTATAAAACGCTGCTTAAGAAGGACGGGTCTAGAGAGTTCGGTAAACGTAGTTGAAATGCCACCGAGTAGTCTTAAGCGCCAGCTAGTTCGCAACCGCCTATGTGACCGTCTATGTGCA
Organism: Angiostrongylus costaricensis; assembly: GCA_900624975.1. Classification (NCBI taxonomy): domain Eukaryota; kingdom Metazoa; phylum Nematoda; class Chromadorea; order Rhabditida; family Metastrongylidae; genus Angiostrongylus; species Angiostrongylus costaricensis. The sequence continues at coordinate 2,610 of UYYA01000343.1, forward strand.
ACGCAAAATTGCATAATTAGCCCCAGTGGTAGAAACGGTGATTGCATGAGCTCGGGTATAGTTTATTTGACCTCCTGTAAGGTGTGCGTGGACGAATACGTTGGCGAAACGGGTAGACCACTCTGCGTCCGTATAAAAGAACACCTAGCCGGCAAACATAAACCAAATACCCCGCTAGGCACACATAGGACCCAGAGACATAACGGAGAAGATTTCGAAGTACGTGTCACGATCCTCACACAAGAATCGAGAACACAAACGCGCAAAACTCTCGAGGCGTTCTGGATTAATTCCAGAAATCCGAAAATGAACCGCAGGAAAGAATTCCTCATTATCACGCGTGATATAGGGCAGTATATAAGACTGCTATTTTGATGGGAGGGGCACATTATGCTTCCATGTGATTTCTGTGCGGTTGGTCTTCACGTGACATATTTAGTGGAAGACGCATAGAAAGCGGTGAGTGTGCAGAGTTGTGTTCAATGTCATTGAAATCTTCGTTTAGCGTTTTCTTTGTTTGGTTATAGAGATGTTTGGCCGAATAGATTGGTGTCAAGTTGATCTTTCCAGGCTCTGAGGAGGGCGAAATCCGCCGAAACGTCAACTTATTCGTGAACAAAGAACAATAACACTTCGCGTTTGCTCAACAAGAATGCGAAGAATTGGTTATGAAATAGCAGAACTTCGTCTTAAACAAGGGTCAACAGTAAAAAGTAGTAACGGGAAGTCTTATTTACAAAACGATAAAGCTAGTAGGAGCAAAAATTCACAAAGGACATAAAATATTGTCCAGAAAATTGGTTCTATAACAAGTAAAACTATGAGGATTAACACGATGAAGCTCTGCAAAGCACAGAAAAGTGAACACCACCGTGAAGTCACAAGGCTTTACAGCTGAATTAACGCCATATTATGAAATCAGCAATTTCATTGAATGACAGATTTGAAGATAGTTATTGATTATTGAAATGACGAGACCAGAACTGATCAGCTAAGTGTTGCGCCTTCTAATTTTGCGATGCCAATGTCTATACCGCGTCCATAGACATCGTAGAAGGCTCAGCTTAAACATGGAATCTCTCGACCTATCTCTACTTCACCGAATTCGGTTTTTCATTCGGCCATATCACTGTAAAATTCTTTGCAATGCCTTCAGTTGCATTCTTTGGAAAATACAAAGGTATGCGGACGATTTTTTCGCCGAGAAGCTTCCCAATAATCCGGGAGATGCTAAAGAGGCTTTCGAACGGAATGGCACATACTTTACTCAGCAAAAGTTCTTTTCAAATATTTTTGCCGTAATATTTCTTTAACATGTTATCCAAAAAGTGAACTTCCCAGACATCTTAATATACAAGAGAAGCTTGAACAAATTGCCAAATTAAAAAAAATAGCCGCCAGGACCGACTTTCTATTTACCCCGGCATTGGATTATGAATTCGTCGTTTTCTTCCTCACCAATCGCGAGGTTGTTAAACAGCATACGTTTACTTCCATACAATAACACACATACAACACAACCGTAGCTGATGTTTCGGCAGAATCGCCTTCTTCAGAGCCTGGAAGGGTACACTAATACGCGACTTACGAGGTCAAACGCTTCAACAGCACAAACAGAAAGATGAAAACATGAACGATAATTACAAGATCTACGGCTTCTCGAAAAAACCCACCGCTTTTTCACCTGTCTTCCACCGTGGAAGAACAGCTGATTATAGTCACATATGGTTGACGACTGCACCGCCCCTCATCAAAAAGCAATTCCAAGATACGGGGCAAGATCACATGTTACCTCTGGGCGACTTTTATATCAAAATCGTCTCCGCTATGCTTTTGCATCCTATGCGTCCTTAGTGCGGTATTTTGTCTTGCTTTTCGCTTGCCATCTAGGTGTTCTTTTATGCAGATACACAAAGGTCTGCCTGTTTCGCCAATATATCCATCTCCGCAATTATTACAAGAGATCAGGTATATCGTACCTGAACTCATGCAATTACCGTCCCTGCCGTAAGGGCAGATTACGTAGTTCTGTGTTCCACATAGACGGTCGTATAGGCGGTTACGAACTAACTGACGACGAAGAGTATTCGGTGGAATTTCAATTATCGCTACCGATTCCTCTAGATCTGCCCTTCTTAGGCATCGTTTTATTGCTATACTTATAACATAGCGGAGACGATTTTGATATAAAAGTCGCTATCCTCTCACGGAATCCTAGAACACCAACGCGCGAACTCCTCGAGGTCTTTTGGATAAATGCCAAAAATCCTACAATGAATAGCAGAGAAGAATGCCACGAGATCACACATGATCTCGCCCCGTACCTCCATATCGATCGTTGTTGTGGGGTGGTGCAGTCGTCAACCATGTGCGACTCCCAGCGGCTGTTCCTCGTCCGTGGAAGACAGGTGAGAAAGCGGTGTTTTTCGAGAAGCCGTAGATCTTGCAGTTATCGTTCAGATTTTCACCTCTCTGTTTGTGCTGTTGAAGCGTTTGACCTAGTAAGTCGCGTATTAGTGTGCCCTTCTAGGCTCCGAAGAAGGCGATACTGCCGAGACGTCAGCTACGGTTGCATTGTGTGTTATTGTATAGAGGTAAACGTATGCTGTTTAATAACCTCGCGATGGCTGGGACAGAAAACGATGAACTAATACAAAAAAATACTCAAAGTGTTCACAAAGGTTGTTTAAATTGTTTAAAAACTAAATCGGACACCAGCAGAGTTCATTCGTCCGTGTGGGGCATTAGAGCTTCATTACGATGCGTTTTTCGTAAGCTTTGTCCTTCACTGTTGGGCGAGTGATAACCCTTGATGAATATCTAAGCGCAGAACCTGAATGCGCTATGTCCAACAAGAAAATCCCTTTCACCTAGGTTTTCGTTAACCAGCAAACTTCACAAAATCAAAGCTAAGCAGATAAAGATGAAACGTGATGGTGACAACGGGTGCTTTTACTAGACGCAGTTCTAAACTTTCATTACCAACACCACTTTTTGCTTTAAGCAGATCTTCGTCGTTGACGGATATCCCGTCCGTGAACCGAAACGCTACTTAGCGCTTTTCCAGGTTCCAGATAAGTGGATAACACAATGCCCGAAGTGCATTGGGCACAATGCGAAAATAATGCCCGCTTCAGCTTTAAACCCACATATTTCAGCTCACAGTAAATTTTATTAGTTGACATAAAAGCGATTATAATTCAAAACTTCCATATAGGAGGCAAATTATCTTCCTCTGTCACAATGAAATCCTAATTTCCTGATGTAGATGAGAAGTATATTTTTCATTTCCTTCACAGAAAGGTTAGAATTTTGAAAACGAAAGCAGGACAACGGGGATTTCGTGAAGTGTTTACGTTTGCCAGTATTACGCTTGCATTGGAAACTTTGAAAGTGTTCACTTCTTTCTCAAGCTTCTGAATCACAACGGAACAAATACCACTGAGTATTCAAGACAAGTGTACTCAGCTCGAAAAACCAATGTGATTAACGACTTGGGTCCAGGGCTGAATATGAGAAAACGAACAGCTTGGCTAAAATAAGGAAGCGTTAAAAAGCAGCGCTGGTGACGAAGGCAAAGAATATCCTGCTCTCTACCTACCTAATAGCTGAAACTTGGATAAGCAGGACGGAAGATCCTTAGCGTTATCGAACGCGCCATCGACATGGTGATGCTAAGGGCATGCTACTTCACGCAAATGAGAGAGCAAATCCAAAGTTACGTCAGTGAAGATCACAGAGCCCGATGTATACGTCGAGGTGTACAGAATTATGATCATCGTCAGACACGTGATGTGTATTAACAGCAAACAGAGAAGAAGAAGCTTCAATAACTGGTTTCCACGGGATGTGAGGCGCACGGTAGGAAGACAACCGACGCGATGGCATAAATTCTTCAGGAAGATCCCAGAAGAAAAACATGATTCTCGGAGAGCGCCTAGTGAGAACAGAACTTATAACGCTACTCTCGCATGAGACAAGGGCGAATGGAGACTTATTTAGCGGTTTCGAGTGGCTCGACGACTAAGAGAAAGATAAGTGATTTTATGTGATGAAGAAGGGTGAACTTAACTCAAACTACACTTCTTGTGTTTTTTCTCCTCTTTCTTTTTAATGCATAACATTTTCTTGAAAGTGATCAGTGAAGAAATGGAGTAAAAATCAACCGTTTGAAGTGAATGACACCAGTTTGAGATAAGCGAATTCCATTGGGGATAGCTTGACCTCCGCAAAACGGTTCACAAGAAGCAGCAGATAGTTGATCTGCTGGCTAACCTCTTCGAACTTTTCCGGCTTCAACTGTCCTAAAAAAGATGAGCATCTTTTGACATCAAGTGTTACATCGTAAAATTGTAACATGCGCTTTCTAGCAAAGGTCCACTATGATTTCGTTTGACAAGATTAGGTTTTACAAAACGAAGAATGTATTCACTTATATTTAAATTTTTTTATTTAAATTTATAAATCCTAGCCATGACCGACTTTATAGCTGTACAACGATGCCACGGATCACAAACCCAGATCTCCACAGCTCTGCTCGATAAAGAAAAGTTAACTCTGTTTGATGGATAAAAAGTCATACGTTAAGAAGTAGAATTCACGAAACGTTCACCAGCTTGGGAGTGACAGCACTTTTTTACGAAGGAATTTCATTTCGATGAAATTATGCTAATAATCTAGTAAGAATTGGACTTCTACACTACACTTTGATTTGAAAAAGTTTTGACATCACATTTTTTAAATCGTTATAAGAACGAAGTCCTACATTTTATTTATTTTCTCCACAGATTACCCTCATATGAGGGATCTCGACCCGATTGGTCGTGAGGCTACGTGGCGCGTCCCTAGGTAGCGGATAGAGGGTTAATCGCAGACCAAAAGCGGCCTTTGCTTCCCTGAGACACAGGTGGATCCAGGGGATGGACTACCTGTTTCTGCTGCACTGACTTGGCACATACTATCTGTAATTGCTAGGCGCATTCATCCATGTGTGTGTGGGTGCCTTCTTGCTTATGCGGATTGTATTCTACGAGTCAATTCGGCCAAACACCTGCAATCAAGTGACTGGGAAATATGGGAGGAGGTTAGGAGTCGCGTCCAACAAATAAGCTCCATGTCCACTCTGGGAGAGCCTGGCAAGCTACCCGTGGGTACACCCAGCCACCACATTCAGAGCCCAACAAGCTATACGTGGATATCAAAAGTGCTAAACATAGTAAAAAAAAATGGGCCTCACTCCCCTGACCCCGAAGGAGCCCCCAATTTCGCAGCGTTCGGTAGGACGAACGAGTTTGTCCATCGATTCATTCTAACTACTTACAACCCGAACAGGACGTTTACGATCAAAAAGATGTGAGTCAATACTAGCTTTGATTATCTTCGTCGTTTACGCGCCGATATCAAACTATGAAGAAGAAGAAGTCGAAGAGTTCTATATGGACTTCGAGAAGTTCTACAAAGAACATCCATACATTCTTCAAGGTCACCATTGGAGATTTCAACGCAAAGATTGGACCAAGAAAAACGTCTGAGGAACGTCACATTGGGACTCACGGATTAGAATGGAAAGAATAGGGTGAGCGGCTGTCCTAGTTTATCATGGCGACCAAGACAATCCATGGTAACTCGCAATACCAGGAGCCCCACCCTTAGCGCTGGACGTAGGAGTCTCCCAATGGAGAGCCCCATGACGAAGTAGACAACATCATAGTAAATAGAAGGTTTTGACTAACCGACGTCGCTGTTGTCCCAAAATTTTACACGGGATCAGACCATCGCCTCCTTGGTGCGAGATTCTATTTCTCGCGGAAAGGAGAAAAAGCCGCTAAATTCCAAAACCGAAGTCCCAGAACCACCGTAAACTGGGACTTATTCAATTCATTAGTCGGCTGTTGGGAAGACGCCGTTGTCGACGAAAAATCGACCACCGGTTCTCCCTTCCAAATTCCGACATGCCACTTCGTCAGTGAAAAATCGAGCAACACCAGGTCCGGACAGGATGAGACCAGAGCACCTGAAGAACCTTCCCCCAGTCCTCGTAAACACACTAACCCGGTTCTCCAGACGTTACCTGTCTGAATGCAAGGTTTCTACTCAGTGGAAAACCAGCAAGACCGTGTTACTGTTCAAGAAGTGTGACTTACACGATATCGGCAACTATCGCCCGATCTGCTTGCTGCCTATCGTCTACAAACTTTTCTCTTGAGTCATCTTGAACAGGATTTACAGAACACTAGACGAAGGACAGCCATGTGAGCAAGAAGTGTTTCGAAAAGGATTTAGTACGATGGAACACATCCACATGGTAACAAGGCTCATTGAAGTATTGCGAGACTACAAAAGACAGCTCTGTCTCACTTCCATCGATTCACAGAAGGCCTTTGTTCAGTTGAGATAGCAGTCTTCGAAGCCCTTGACAGTCAAAGAGTCCCCACTCAGCACATAAAGATTTTTGTGAGCTGTACAAAAACTTCACAACCAAGGTATCACCATTCTACAACGATATTAACATTGTCGTCAAAAGAGGAGTTAGGCAAGGCGATACCATCTCGCCAAAATTATTTACCGCCACACTCCAAAACGTCATGCTAACATTGGAATGGGATAATATGCGAGTGAAAATCGATGGTTGGCAGTTACACCATCTTCGCTTTCTGATAACATCGTCCTTATAACACCAAGCATTAGCCAAGCGGAACGTATGCTTGCCGACTTTGATAAAGGCTATTGAAAGATTGGTCTTCAACTAAATCTCACAAAAGCGATGTTTATGAGGAAGGGATTGGTTTCGTATGCGCCATTCACGCCCAACGGAACGAATACCTCCGAATGCTCCAGTTATATCTATCTAGTTAAGAACACTCGACTCCGTGCCCACATTTTCGACTCAAGGGTACTTCCTGCCCTAATGTATGCGTCAGAAACCTGGTCGCTGCGTAAGCAGGATGAAAGACCACGCAGCGTTATTGAACGCGCAGTCGAAAGGACGATGCTAAGAGTATCCCGTTCCACACAAGTAAGGAATGTGATCCGAGGCTCCGATCTGCGTCAACGGCCAAAAATCAAAGGAGCCGTTCTGTACGCCAAACAGTCGAAGGTGGACCGGACACGTAATGCGTATGAATGATAACCGTTGGACTAGAGCCGTTAGTGACTGGATTCCTCGGGATGTCAAACGTACTGCAGGAAGACCACCGACGCGATGGTCAGAGTTCTTCACAAAGAGTCTTGAAGAAATATATGATGCTCAATGAGTCCCTAGAGCGAACAGAACCCACTGGGCTACTCTTGCACCCGATAGGAAAAATGGAAGTTTTACTGGCGCCCGCTCGAGTCACTCGACGATCGACGGAACTACAGGTGATATAGGTGATGCAAAAATGATGTATATATATATATATATTACATATATATATACTTGGATAGATGGACGGCCCTTCCCCACTGGTTGCACGGACCTCAGCACATTCTTCACTTTTCGGAGTTTTGCTGGTTTAGCCATTGTCTTTCTGTGGATCCCCGAAGTCAGCTGAACAAATATTTGCCACAGGTCGTCACCACCAAGGGTAGTCGCCGCCACGCGACTAGTCTGATCCCACGACGGTGGTGGATCCTGGTATCGGTTTACTCCTAGCTGGGTTTCCTGATGGAAGCGCCCGACTCAGCTTGGGAGACCCTGATGTGGTGATGAATCCATCGCACTGTACATCGTACCTCGACGTCCAGGAACACCTCCCAGCCACGATGAGGTGGTAAACTGTTGGAAGGTATATATATATATATATATATATATATATATGCATATCTATATATGGTGTTATATAGTGATTACCTCTGTCTCCATGACCACTTGTTTGTAAAGTGTTGGCCGATATTAGTGGTAAAGAAGCTATTGGAGTTGACCAATCGCTGAGGGATACGCCATTCGACTTCATTAAGCATCGTTTAGAGGTTGTTGAATGCATATCTGGCCTTTACAATGACTCTCGGTGGCCTAGCGATGTATCGAACCAGTGCTGCTATCCTCCTAGACATGTTAGGTACCAATCTGGCGACCCCGTAGGGATGGAAGGCTTGGTGAGTCATGGACGCGAGGATCAATTCCACGTGTGTGTTGCAGGGCGCCTCCGACCACTGCGCCACATGTGCCCTAAGCAAGTGTAATAAGAGCAGGAAATGTGTTCTTTTACGAAGGCTGTAGTTTGTCCACTGATAAAGACGCACTCTGAAGACACATAGGCTGTAGTGAAGGAAAAGAAAGCGGTTTCTGTGTAATGGCGAATTTCGTAGACTACCTATAAAATGTGCAAGTATTTGAGAAAGTTGCTGGAGGGCCCTGATGGCGCGTGTGGCGCAGTGGCCGGAGACGCCCTGCAACACACACATAGAATCGATCCCCACACCCATGATCCACCAAACCTCCTATGCCTCCGGGGTCTGCAAATTGTTATTACAATTGTCTGCGAGGATAGCAGCACTGGTTCGATACATCGGTAGGCCATCGTTAGTCATTGTAAAGGCCAGATATGCATATCACCTCCAAACAACAGTTAATGAAGTCGAACGCATAGCTCATCTCTCAGGGATTGATGGACGCCGAGAGCTTTATCCTTTATATTAGTAGTAAAGATACAAATTCAGCCTCATTCAAATAAACAAAACCGAGTATACCTACAACCTAAACAGAAGAGAATTTGGAAATCGTTTCAAACAACAATCAGCTTGGAAATTCGTTAAGACCACAACATTTTATTCTTATTCTCTCTATCCCTTGCAGTTTTAAATCCACTTCCGATTGCTTGAAGGAGAAATAAAAACGCACTTGATTTATTAATGTACCATTTTATAGTAACTCCCATGTCCGACTTTCTATTAACCTCGGCATTGATTGAATAATTCTTTCTACTCTTCTTCAGCAAACACGAGGTGTTACTTTATTTCTTTATTTACGTACAAAGTGACGTTTCGGCGGATTTCGCCTTCCTCAGAGCCTGGAAAGGTCAAGTTGACAGAAACCTATTCGGCCAAACACCTCCATAACCAAACAAAGAAACTCTAAACCAAAATTTCAATCACATTGAACACAGCTTTGCACACTCATCGCTTTCTATGAGTCTTCCACTGAGTATGTCGGGTGAAGACGAACCGCATAGAATTCACATGGAAGCGTAATGTGCCCTTACGGCAATAAAGAAATAAAATAACACATCATGTTTGCTGAATAGAAGTAGAAAGAATATATCGTTTTATTTCAAGAACCTCTGCGCTTAGTAGATCCTAGCTCAACTTTCTTAATTCTCAGATCACTTTTATTACAAATTAAACTCCGGATTGCAATATCTTCTACACACTTTCAAAACTGCACTTCACTAACGGCACCCACCGACTCTACTACAAGCAGCTAGGTGACTGTTCATTGCCTCCAGCATCCTGGACAGACCGACCTCCTCAGCGCATTGCATTAGACCGAGCACAAACAGATCGCACCACTTCGTTTTCATTACCGTTTCCAGCGTAAACGGTCTAGAAATAATAGCGAAAAATTTACATATAAAATATCTCAGCACATTTCTTTGTGACCATATATATATATACATGTATATATATATACATATATATATATATATAGCATTATAGAGAGTAAAACGTTTGGCGTTGATCAATCTCCAACCAAGGAACGCACCACACATTCGACTTGATGTAGGAACTTTAGGTGCTTGGATGCAAAACTAGTTTATCCAATAATTTACGCTGACCTACCGATGCATCAAGTCGATTTTTTTATCCTCGTAAACAAACCTGTTACTAATTCGTCGGATTGAACCGTTGAAGAGAGAGTATTGCAGAGCATCTCCAACTACTGTTCTATACGTGCTCACATAGCATTACACAACTACTAATGCCCTCGGTTCTTTATCCAAGCGAACTTCTAATAATGTGCTGATCGGCAACAGAGCGGCACAGCTTTGCGGTCAGAACTTCTTAGAGGAATCGATCACGCGATCTCGTGAGTCATATCGTCATGCCGCCAAAGCGCCTACACTCTGCGCCACCTACACCCGCATGGGGATGTGCGGGCAATTCACTAGTAATTTCGAACCGAGTGCGACAAACTAAATAAACGTTAGAGTTCTACCAAAAAAACCCCAGAGGGACACCTAATAGCTGTGCATGAGGTGAAGCAAATGTTATTGGTGTAGATTCAACCTTACGCTAAGAAGCAACGCTATTTTAAGATTACAGGCAATATGGCATTGCATGTCACCGAATTCAAGTTTGCAAGTGGCTTATTTTTACTGTTTATCTTTCAACGACTTGAATACCTTAACACGTGGAAAATCTCCTGTAACTTCATCGAACCCTAGATATTATTTACATAGTCTAAAAACTTTGTCACAATCTTACGTATACTACTTTCTTATTAGTACTATGCTACTACCATTACCTTCACCATCATTAGCACAAAAAGTCCGAAGATGGATTCTCAATATTTGCTGGTAACTTTTTGATAAGTAGAGTGCTTGAAGAGTTCAGAACTTAAGGACTTATGGAAGAGACAATGTCTTAGTTATTTAAGAGGAAACGTGACTCTTGAAATGCTACTTCATCTTTGAAGTCATTTACGTTTCATACTTCAAAACAACTGAAAATGAAATTTAGGCTCATTCCTAATGTAGGATGAAAGATACATTCAGAGACATTATCACTCCTTGAAATACAATAAGCCCCAACAGGAAATGACAAAAAAAAAGAACAACTTAAATGCAGCATTGTACATTCCCAAAGACCTATAGATCGTAAGGGTTTCCATCTCACTTAACATTTCTTAGAATGAGCAGAGAAAAGCCAGTTTGACGTTGAAAGCCGCCGTAGGCCTCGCCGAGCAGTAACTAATTCAAGTCGCACTATAAATGTTGATATTCCTCTAGAAACTGACTGTCGAAGAGTGTTGGTATTATTTAAAGGACGCCATTCCTGCCAAGAATGTGCAGGCGCGTAGCAGCGATGGCACGGCGCATCCCTAGGTGGATGAGAGCTAATCACGACCGTGCATTTGCTATACGTTAAAAAAACAGCTGAACCAGAATAACTTGTGGTTTCCGTGTAGGCGAGGTCATGCCCGTATATACACACATTGGAATGCCGTAAGCGAACTAACTGTACTCTGCACAACTTACTTGATACTCGATAGGTGAATGGCTCGTTCCCACTGGTTGTGCGGGCCTCAGCATAATCTCTATTTTTCAAGATTTACTGGTTAAGCCACTGTGGTATTCTGGAATCCCGAGATTACCTTGGCCAAAGTCTGCTCCAGGTCTTCACCACCAAAAGCAGTCACAGCTGTTGTGGATCACAGAGAGATTTGCCACCATGCAATTAATTTGATACCAGGACGGTGGTAGATCATAGTATTGGCTTACTCCTAGTTAGGCTACCTGATGGAGAATCCGGACTGCTTCTCAGCATGGGAGACCCTGTTAAGTGAATGAATCTCCCGCTGTACATCGTAGTTCAATACCCAGAAACACCTCGCAGCCACGATGAGGCGGTAAACCGCTTGGAGGTTCTACACAACTATTTAGGCAAAATGTGGATTCGAGTGATTACACACAGGAAGTGGTTTGGCTTACATGTGATTGAGCAAATGGATTCCACAAATGTCCGTTGCTACTCTCAAGTAATTTCGACGACCTATTCATGAGTTCTAGCTATTACGGCAGAGGCAGTTTTGCTATATTAGGGGTAGCTCTTTAGGGAAGTTATTAAAAAACACAGATTTCTATGAGGAAACTTAAGCGAGAGAAGCTTAGTGTAAAGTTTCAATGCGATACAAACGAAATCAGACTTCTAGTGGTTTTCGCTCAAGTCATTCGGTGATTGACAGAACTACAGGTGAGTTAATAGGTGAGGAATCTTGACATAACGCTAAATAAATACAGCTCATTTTTTACCATCTTATAATTTTGTTGGAGCAATTTCGACGAGGGACAAGGGCATTCAACTAGGTCTTCATTTTCTTGGTACGGGTTTTATAATATTTCTGAGGATATGTATTGCACCTCCCAACGGTTTACTGCCTCATCGTAGCTGGGAGGTGTTCCTGGGTGTCGAACTGCGATGTACAGCTAGGGGATTCGTCCCCCCGGCAGAGTGTTATTCCAATTGAGTCCGACGTTTCCATCAGGAAGCCTAGTTAAGAGTGAACCAATCCACCACCGTCTTGGTATCAAAGTTGCATGGTGGTAAATCTCCCTCTGATCTACAAGGGCTGCGACTGCCCGTAGTGGTGACGACCTGGGCCAGACTTTGGCCAGGCTGTCTTCGGGATTCCAGGGAACCACGATGGCTTAACCAGTAAATCTCCGAAAAATGGTGATTATGCTGGGGTCCGCACAACTAGTGATGACGGGCCGTTCAAGTACCAAATTCAGTACCAAGTATATGTGCTGCAAGGGATGTGTGTAATGCAATGGATTAGTACTAGACCTGTCCGAGAGAACAAAAAACAGAATAAACAGATCAGTAGGCCAACTGAATCAATCTGTAGATAAACCATGCATCCAATCATGGTTAAAGGTTAATGGAACCCAATGATGGGCATCCTAAGGGATATATCAAGAGCGAAGCTTTATCCTCCAGCTTTTTATCTGTTTCGAAGCACCTACTTGTGGCTGCTCCGTCTATTTCACATTTACGAGCAATAAATAAACATAAGAAAGAAATCAACAAACTTGAGGCCCATTCGAACGTCCTTCATCCAGTGTACCGATAGAAAAAGGAGACGACTTGCCGTCTCGCATATGAACTGGATGTTCAGTTCCGCCGGAGGTGGATGTGGTATCGGCAACTCAAATCTGCACCGCTGAAAATCCCAATCTAATGTTGACGATTCACGTTTCTTCTACCAAAGAAGACTACACGCTCTGGTCTGGATAATTCTCAGATAACACGCGAATTTAGTAGCCATTTGCAATGCAAATAGTCAATGTTTGTAACTTACTTTTCCCTTTAGCAGACTGTTTGATTCGTTCTCTTCTTTTTTTGAAATATTAATGTACTTTTGGTAGGAAGGTCTCAATCATTTTATGTAATTGAATTAGTTGATTCGAAGGATAACACTGGTCTATGGCGTTCCCCACCAGTACGTTCGTGAAGTTATCTCCTGCATTCTTTTCCAAAGCTGCTGACGCAAAAATGCAGGAATGACTTTTTTCATCTTCTTCCGTAGCCAGTACTAATAGAAATTTCCACTAAGAAATATGAGAACAACTTAATTTTAATCAATTTGCCCAACTAGATTCGTAGTTACACACTGAATTTCTATATTTCAGGAAAAATTCCGGAGAAATGGTAAAGTAGAAAACCTCTACGGAAGGCAGTCAGAAACTGATAGCTCAACCGTTTTTCCTACAAAAAGCAATTTCATGTAGATCACCTAAAAATTAGCATCACAGGGTGTCCACACGGATAGGTAGAAAAGTGATGAAGGATATTAATAAACTTTCACTAATGTCCTGGATCAACCTCAAACTTCTCGAACCTCAACGTTGAATATTGGACCTTCCTCGCTGATTGACGATGCGGTTCCTGAAGAGGACGGCGATTCAGGAGCCATGCCCATCGCTGTCATAACATCTATTCCGGACTCATCCTCTCCGATCGACTCCTGAGGAGAATTACAATAGAACTGGAAGGTTCTGATTCTCTATACTTCGAACCATAAACCTTGACAGAATTCAGAAATATCAACAACAATAGTGAAACAAAAACGCTTTATAAGAGTCACTTTTACCTAGTGTAGACGACTGTGCTGAAATATTGGCGCTGAAAATACCACAAACGCAAGTGCTTTCAGTAAAGAAAACTACTAATACATAGGATGAACCGCCTGCTCTCAAGTAAATGGTTTCTTCAAGAATCTAATGTAGTTTGCCATTCTCAGGGAGGAAAACAGCTTCTTGTGAGATAATCTGCTTTAAGCAGTTGAAAAAAACCATTATAAGAAACGGCCAAAGATCACGTTGCTTGTGCTTCAAAAATCTTATGTACGGTGCTTTAGCGCTCCACCCACCCTCTTAAAGCTGAAATCGTTGATGGGGCTGGTGCTGATCGGCCTGGTCAGGGCGCTCATTGGCGAACTTGCTCCTTCGTCCTTTTTAATGAGATTCTCCCTGTTCAGTAGTGGATCTTGCTCGTTCTTCACAATCGTCAGCAAGCCGTTCATCAGCTGATTCGAATCCAGTGCCTCAACAAATTGTACTTCAAAAACAAGTGTGCGAGAAATAGAACAGGAATTTTTGAATTTAGACACATCATTCATAGAACGACCAAAACAGAAGGTTCTGTAGGAATTCTAATAAGAAAAGGAAACTTTATATGAAAAACAATACGGCTAGGTTGCCATCGCTTAAAAAGACCGCAAGATAAATGAAGGGATAAAGCTCTTGGCGTTGATCAATCCCTGAGTTGTGCATTCGACTTCATCAATCATCGTTTTAAGGTAATTGAATGCACATTCGGTCCTTACATGGCTCGCGGTGGCCTATCAATGTATCGAGCTAGTGCTGCTATCCTACCAGACAAGTCTGGTATCAATTTGCCGACCGCGGATGCATGGAAGACGTAGTGAGCCGCTGGTGCGAGGATCGACTCCACGTGTGTGTTGCAGGGCGCCTCCGACCACTGCACCACACGCGCCCTTACCACTAGATAAAAAGCAATAAAAGATAACAACACAAATAACAACGAATAACAATCCAATCCTATAAAGCACCACAATTCAAGTTGTGTTCTTTTTTCCATTTTCTCGTTTGCAGTTTTCCAGATAAAAGATTCTTCCAGTGCTCTACACAACAAATACAGGTAGTAGTTAGTAGTAGATAGGCGAATACCTCCAATGTAAGCCGGTCTATTTGGTACTCAAGTCAATCTTCCGCTACTTTAAGAGTCATTTGGATTAAACTAGCCATACAGAGCCCATTACAAAAAAAAGCAGTGAATGATGAACGAATGTGGCAAATACTGAACTAACAGATATAGTTCATTTTCAACTACGATTTCCTTTCTGTCAAACAACTATCAAAGCCTTCTTGTATTCACTATATTGGATAAGCTTAAACGCATACATCGATTATCAACAGAGCATGGAGTTCCAGCAGGGCAGGGACTTGACAAAAGTTTCTAAAGACCAGGCTGTTCAAATCGCCTCGCTACTTGCTCGACCTCATCAATTGACAAGCTTTGCTGCTTCACGGGACCGCTATACATTGTTGCAGGTGAACAATTTGCATTCTAATCAGAATCTCTAGGATAATATTTGCATGGAAACTTCTAACTGATCTAAAAGTCACAGATATTACTAATATTCATAGACTGTTCGTCGTGAGATCAACCCAGCTTTTTAAAATTTTTTAAAAATGACCCGTCTTCATGTCTACCGTGCGGGTCCCAGCATTTCTCATATTCCATTTGTTTCCTCGCATCCATTTTCTACGAAGATCTTCCAACTTTTAAGTGTGGCTTCGACTGCTGTTTGAAGATTTTCGTTCTATCCTGGGTGTCGTAGAATGGTGGTCGAGTATTTCTTCCTGGAGTCATAAGATAGTCGGGTTAGAGCGTTCCCAATTGGATTTCAGAGGATGATTTTTTCCTGCAGATGTCCGGTACCAATTTCCCGTCCTTGGAGGGATCAGAGGCTCGGTCGTGATGACTGACATCACTACCACTATGCTATACGCCCCTAATCAACTCAATTGCTTAGATTAAATTTGTCTTAGTGATATAAAAAACGTGACTAAAATTTTGAACATTAGAAATGTATTAAGATGATGCAAAGAAATCCTCTTGCCAAACATTTAAATTGAGAAGAGCATTTCTGTTGTAGTGGTAAGAAAACAGCGTTTCGAAATCGACTACTCTCATTACGAACTTATTTTAAAAGCTCTGTAGCTGGAATTCACATCAAAGATGTCGGTTGAACTACATGAACAACAACTGAGCTCACACCAACAACGTCGGCTAAAACAGATTTCATCATGTGGATGCTCCAAATCTAGGATGTTTTTTGTCAGACATCTACAACCATTGACAAAAACTGTGCTCTCGAATATTAGTTATTTTACTACACTTTTACTTCTCGCTCCCAAAAACAATGCTCTGCTCGCTAACTTACCGTGACGTTACCGGCGGCGCCGTTGTGGTGTTGCACCATCGTGGGCGGACTGTCGGCGCAAACCTGATGCACTGGACGTCGTTCGGCTTGAACAGCTGAACAGAACAGTCACTCAAAAGCAGTACACACAGCAGGAAATTCGTATCACGCACGTGGACGACACTTGCGTGATGCGGGTTTTTTCTAATTGTCCATCAACGAAATTTTTCCTTTTTATCACGAAGGCAATCAGTATGGTTATCACCAAAGCAGCAACGTGGACTTCAACGAATAAATTAACCAGTGGGCGCGTGTGATTAGATATATGCCTCCATGCACGCAGCGACGTTGGTTCGATGGCGCGTCCCACCTAAACCAAGCTCCTCATGACTGAAGGATACCACACTAGCATCGGAGGATAAAAAACTGACTTGACACATAGGCGTACAACTGCAAGTCATTATATAAGCCAGATATGCATTCAATCACCTCTTACGAGGCTCGGTGCAGTTGAATGCATGACGCATCCTTAACGGAAAGAAAGACAGCCGAGAGCTTTACACTTCTATTAGTTAGCATGGAACAGTTCTTAGTCTTGATGATTAAACCAATCTATGAGTCGGTGCTTTAAACATGCTTAAATTGGTCGATTTGTGCAAGAACACGATCTTTACGACTAACTGCGAGTAATCGCAGTACTCGGCCGAACTCAACATCGCACGCCGTTGTCGAGCTGCTTTCCCAGATTATCTGCTCAGGGCAGACTGCTGCCCGACGTCTGTTCACTACGTGCCAGGGTAGGGCGATAATTGTTATTCGTGACATGCAGACTACTAATTAGAATGGCTAAAGATGGCCGTGCCGTGAGATCGATCTAACGGCCCGCTGCTTTGCTTCATCGGGACACAGCCATCCAAGGTTGCCATAGCCACAACTCGATATTCTAGTAAGCAAAGCAGAATCAACAGCATACAGTAAACAGAAAGTTGTCACCGTTTCCTTCCGGGACATTGGCAAATTCAGAGTGATTTTCCAGTGCACGGCGCCGTACCGTGCTACCTAGACGGGATGAAAGGAAATTTCCTCTTGAACAATGAAGAACCATACGCTCATCCACTTTCGCTTAAATTCCGGTGCTCGAAATAGGAAAGTTCGCAGATCTTATTTTTAGAAGGATTGGCACGGTTCAGCTGATCACGTCTGTCAGTGTTTTTTCTCACAAGACCAAGACCGTTACCAATACACTAGTTGAGTGTAATCATCGACCACGAACAAAGTCGTTCTTTTAAATCCACGAATTACGAGTAAAAGAATTGCTCTGAAAATTTGGGACCATGTGAATTCTGAACCCGGAGTGGAAAACTGTGGACAAAGAAGTTTCCTCGTGTATTTTTAAAAATAAAAAAAAGTGATAAAAATAAAAGATAAAAACGGTATCAAAAAACTCTGTGTGTGTAGAATGACTTTGTCTATTGGAATCAAACAAGACTATTCCACCCACTTATACAGTGAACGATGGATATCCCAAGCCTAAGGACATATAATTCTTCTCAAAATGCATTTTCGTTCGAAAATCGTTTAAAATTTGTTTCGAATAGCTTAAAATATCAGCGACAGCTGCAAGGATCATTGGTGCGTTAAGCGGACAATATTGCATTCCACGGAATCCCATCTGTTCAATTCCTTTAGTGCTCACAATAGAAATCTTAGAGAGAAAAAGAAGACAAGAAAATTTTGGTGCACCAGAAAATCAGAATTCTTTCTTGGGTTTGAAGAAGGAAACTTGTGTCTTGATGGCAAAGAGCTATACAATTCGACTTTTTTTCCAACCAATGAACTTATTTATGAAAAAAGATTTGCTCATCTAAAGTTGAAATGTAAACAAATTCTCGTCACGTATGAGTCGTCGTTGACTCACATTCGCCATTATGTATCAAACTACCTGTACTGAAGCATAGACTGATTCTACTCACACTCACTGCGCATTCCCATCGATAAGCACTTCTTCAAACGACAGTATTGACATCTATTGCGATGAAACTTCGTAACGGGACAGTCTTTCGATCCGCGGCACATGTAGCCAATCTGAAACCAGCATGTTAGACCCCTTGGCCTCTTCATTTACAAACACTCTCCACTAATCAGAACGGGCAATTCACTAAGGATCTTCGATGTAAAAAGGAAAACCTCTCATTATATTTTAATTCTTCGAAGGTTTCACATACTTCTTGTAAAAATTTCGAAATATCTGAAGTCTTTCAGTGTCATTGTCCAAGTTTTGCTAAAATTAAAATTCAAAGACTATCACATTTGACAATTATTTAACGATGTTGGAAACTATATAGTAACAAAATATTAGCAACCAATGCTTCTCAGACTAGAAGCCTAGCTATCGTTGATGCTTCGTTCGTCATTAGTGCTGCCACGAGCAGCACTAACTTGGGAACGTTGCGTTCCTGGCCACCCAGTTTTCAGGGTAGGAATGGCAAAAAGATTGAACGTGACACGATGGAAAAGCTTAGAGGCGCTTTAACATGCATCAGAAACACCTCGCCTTCCATTTTTGGATCTTCCTAACATTTACTCCATTGTGACCATAAACGAATTATAATGTTTATGATGTGAAAAATACATGGAAACCCAGAAAAATCCCGAAAAAAGACATTTTCCGAGCTATATATTGTGCCCAAATTTTCAATGTTTAGGAAATAGAGAGACTCCATTTCACTGATTTCGTTCACAGAAATGAATAGCTGAACCTGATTACCAAACTATCTTTGGGAGCTGTAGAAAAATTAAATACTGATCAGGAACTACACATGTGCAAATAAAAAAAAAAGAACCTGTTTTCTAATAGAGCGTTTGAAGAAGCCCTTACAACCCTCACAGGATACCGCGCCGTAGTGCCGCCCACTGGCTTTATCACCACAGACGACGCACAGCTCAGCGCCTGCGCTGGCCGTTTCGGCGCCGCGGGAGACGGGGATCGAGTCCGTCCGCTGCGGGCTCGTCACTCGCACACGTGACATCACGCCCGCATTCGTCAGCTGAAATCAACCAACAGCTTGGTCGATGCTCACACCTGATAGTAAGAATTATAGCAAAAAAAAGAAAAATAATACATAAGAGTAATAAGGATGCTTTATTAAGAAGAAACAAACAACTGCACGTCATTCATAACAACACGGGCACATCCGAGAGGCCGAGCAGGTGCTAAGTGAAGGTATGGGAACTATTTGAGTATTTTGAACGAGAAGAAAAAGATGTGGTTATTGATCGAATAGGAAATTGAGCTTCAGATGTGTGAATTGGATTTAGCACTCGACAAATATCAATAGGTGGGAAAGGCCTAACGACTAGATCAAAAGCGGCAAATCTGCCAACTGAACGATACTTCTCTATCTTTAGCTCTCAGAAATCAACACCATCTCAACTGAACTCCTTTATTTTTCTATAAGTAGAAAAAAAGCTGAAAACTGTAAAAAGCATTGACCAACTAGGAAATATGGACTGAAGGCAGTGGATTTATAGCGAAACGATGGATTTGCAACTGCATGAGGCTGGGGTCGGCATGTGAAATTGAGGGCGGATGTCCAGGCAAGACCAGATGACGTCATGGGAGCGCACTGAACGACGTGCTGCCCATCGATTTAGCGCCCAGGGACTGCCCGATTATGGCTGCTCGCAGGTCGACCCCGGCAAAGCCTCGTCGCCGTTGGGAATCCGGTGGACGACCGAACGCATCGACTACTTTGCCTGATGAACTGGAAGGAAGGTTGGCCCACTGAACAGTGCGGTCTTTCATTTAGGACACAACTAAGAGCGACTCTCATGAAGCCCACGCCATGCGCAGCCGCTTTTTAAATTCAGCGGTTCGCAACTACTACATGTAATTATTTCCGCCGAGAATTAAAGTCATTGAAAACTAATAATACACGGTTTAGTTTGATTTTTAAATCATTTAGAGCGCGTGTAGCGCTTAGAGATGCCTTGCAATACACACGGTGTCGTTGATTCGATCCTGTGCTTTAGGATCAACATGGCTTCCTAGCTCGGGGCCGGCAAATTCCTATTAGACTTGCCTGGAAGGATAGCAGCAGTAACTGGATAGATCGGTAGGCCACCGTAACTCATTGTAAAGGCCTGATATGCATTCAGTCTCCTCTAATGATCCTTAATGAAGTCGAATGCTTGGCGCATTCGTCAAGGATTGACCAACACCGAAAACTTCATCCATTTTTTAGATTTTTAAATTATTTCACTTAAACAGATATGGTCAGCGCTTACGTTTGGCCAACAGTGTATGCAGAGGCGGATAGTATGATGCTGCAGTGTGGCTTAGGTTTCGGCTTTCTAGCTTTCTCAAAACATCCTACTCTTCATAGAAATCAGTAAGACAACGCTGGATGCCGTTTAGTGGTAACTACTAATACTTCTTCGACAACCAGATTAGTTAGAAAGTTGAGACCTCGAGAGGATTGTAAAAGAGGCTTTTGCTCTACTGCTGCATGGTTATGAATTTAGAGAAATATCTCTTGATTCTAAGGATATTTAAAACTATAATTCACAAAATTTTGAAAAAGAAGTTTGTAATCGTAGAAATTTCGGGGCGAGTCTGGAAGCACCAAGCATCAGCGAGGCATTAGAGGACATCAACGTGTCCTGTTCTATGACATTCTGACTCGCTAGCAAAAATTCTACCTGATGAGCAGAATTCGTCCCCCTTACACCAACATGGCGTAGACTTTGTGGTGCAATAATGAAAAACGATTCTCTAGAACATGTATATAGAACATTTCTATGTTTCCTTGTATATTTTTTTACTGCATGACAAACATCCTCTCACAACAAAACTATTGCATTGGTAAACTTAATAGAATACGCTGGTTCCCTGAAGCTCTTTCAAATTTCGAAATAGCTGGACATTTGGAGCTCAAAACTCAAAAACTATACCGTTTGTACAGAAGGTTTCCTTAAAAGACTTTCCATTTTAGTCACAATGAAAATGCATCACATATCTATTCTCTGTCCTTTAGGAGAAAGGGTCAACTCAACTCAGCGATCGGATTGCACACACATGTTATTCTTAACGGAGACAGTTAGATTCTAGGTAATAAAGTGACGCACGATGTTTTACGTGACTGAGTAGAAGCTCACATCGGACCCTATGAACTGAACTAATTAGAACAACTGCCGAAGCAAGTCTGCCAAGTCACAACCAGTGCAAAACCTTCACAGTCGACGTCCAAGACCAATTTCCTGATGAACTGTTTTCGTGTAAAAGGATGACTTTAACACTTTCTTGCATACAAAATGAAATAGAATTCATCTGTAGGCAGAATCTGAAAACAGAAATGATCTTTGGTAAGGCAACCTTTCTTACCGAATCTATTCAAAATGAAACTGTTAGTGTTAATAATGCATTTTTCGTTAGAAAATTCTCTTGTTAGGAAAGGAAAGGAAACCTTGAGAAGTTTCAAGTAAGTCAAGTGTTCAAACCACTGTGCCTACGAAAGGTGTTCTAATCCAATACGGTGTGAACAAGGTACGATTGCCGAGAGTTGAAAGTCTCCTTTATAGAACATATTTATTACTTTAAGTTAAGGTTTTCTTGTTCAATTTAAAGTTCACTGTTTAATCGTACGAATCGTTGCCATCCTCGAAGTACCCTGGACGCAAGGATATCGAAGCTGAAGAATCTCGCACCAATAAATTAAGACCGGAAAAGCGTTAATGGTGAAGAGCCACAAATCCTCGAGCACGGTCTTCTCAGAATTTCAGGGAACACCACACGCAACCAGCACAAAATGCCGATGAAGAAGAAGACAAATCGTTTAGCTGCCTCCGAACCGGCACACGACCACGACCACCTCTGTGAATGACTGATGTATGGATCCACCGGAAGAAGTCGGGAAGCTCTAATGTGCGGACGATGCTCGAAGAAAGGCCGTCCAAGCATTTCGTTATTTATTTATGTGATCTTATAAACTAATCTTCTTAAGCTGACGCGAGGTTGGTACAGATCGCGTCAGCTTAAGAAGATCAGTTTATAAGATCACATAAATAAATATATCAACTATCTATGCCGAGGTTTATAGAAGGTCAGTCTTTCGAGTCATTCCGTTATGCCTCATATTTCTCAGTAGTACATAACAAACTTTTGGGCCAAATACACGTAGCAATGTGATTGTATGTGTCTCTTTAATTGATTTTTCGACAAACAGACAACTATTTAAACAATTGGCACCTGCGGGTTCACCTCGTTTTTTTTCAAAACATTCTAGTTTGACCTTTGAGATGTTTCTCAAAATCGAAAGAAGATAGATAAGTGTATTTCTTCTCCTCTAAACCTATTCATTTCATCAGAATCGATTTGAGAGAGCAGAAATGCTTCAAGAAGAAAACATCTAAAAAAATGGTCCCACTGAATCTGAGAAAAACAATCAACTAACATTTTCAAAGCACATCGACGTATGCGAAATAGTGTCAACTATAGAATGACGGCACTGAGCACTGGCGACCGTCGAGAAGTGTGGGAGAGCAGCCGGAGAAGCTCAAGGGTTAGACAACCTATGTGTGGTACGGACGGCCGTGAAGGGTCAGAGTGTCTATTAATATACTCGAAAAGATGGTTCATTTACTACACTCCCAAGGCTTTGCAAACAGACGGCAGTGAACATCAGTTAAAATTTAGAAAAATTAAATTAGTTCGAAACACAAACAAAAACTCATTGAATGACATTTGCGAACAAAGATCACAATCTGGAATGTCAAGCCAAGAAATCACCCCTAAAGTACACTAGTTACAATGCTGACTGGGACGGAAATTTGCCGTCACTTGGAATTGACAATCGAATCAAGAATATTTGGAACTTTGAAGAGAGTAAGATCGTTAACCCTAATCAAAAGCGCGAGTTTAGCTGTTGGGATAAAGAAATTCCATAAGCGAAAGCTGTAAGAGAACTAGTCATCCCAAAAAAGAGATGGTACCACAGTCTTATCACAAAAGTTCGTTTGAAAACGTGAAAAATTGGAGGAAAAACTGCAAAGGAGCAGCAGAGAATGAGGGGATGACGGATATGTACGACGGCTTGGACAAGGTCTCTCCAATACACACTGGAGAGAGCAGCATGAAAGCGGTGGAAATTTCCAGACGAACGAATGCGATCACAACTGCATTGCCATTAAAACACACCAAACACTACGCACGCTCTTATACAGGCAGCAAATAAGGCCAAATAAGATAAGCAAATTAATTCAGCTGATCGCGGTTGAAAGGCTTTAGATGAAAAGAGGCAGATGATGAGAACAGTCGGGACAAACGTGATGAAATCCACGGCCAGCACGCAGCAGTTATTGTTACCGTGGCGTTCGAATCATTAATGGGCGGGGTGCGGCGCGACTGCAGCCACTCAGTCGCCCGTGCGCGCTCCCCACAACAACCCGCATGACCTCACCCGAGCGGGTCGTTTCGGCACACACGGCTACCCGGGCGCTGCCCTGTTCGCGCATTGGGCGTCCCAGCTGACCAACGGCTCCACTGTGCGCTCGGAAGAACGCGGTTGGCTGAAAGCGGCTGACTCGTCCATGATGAGTTCGGCTAGTGTTGAAATCACTTCCAGTAAAATCCTTTATGAATAGAATCACGAGGAAGAGGAACGCCTTAATGAGGAACAATGAAGGATATTCGTCTTTCAACTCCGAGAATCAAAGTGGAGCTCCATAACATCTTTACTTAGATAGGTTAAGCAGGAAGAATTCCGTTAAAGGGTATTGTGATAACCAAGGAGTCCTTGCATCATCGGCCCCATATCATTGACTGCGAATGGTCGACGAACTCAGTTGGAGGCAGGCGCCTGGCTACAGCTGTGTGACAAACGAAGGCCACTCCAAGGTTGCTGCAAAGGTCAAGTTACGGCGATAAAACTACCATCTATTAATTGCCTCTATTGCTGTATGCACTCACAAACGATCCTTGGATCCGTAATAAATGTCCACTGTCAAGTCATTTCTTTATTCATTGTCCATTAGTGACCTGATTAATGGGTTTTACATCTAAATTTGTCTTAGTTAGGGTACCTGGTTATGTTACACTGGTCACAAAAACAGTACTAACGGTCCACACTGCATAAACGAAAGCATGTTATATATAATAGGAGCATGCATTAAGGCAGTGCCGCATGTAGTGCAGTGGTTAGAGGTACCCTGCAGCACACAAGAGATCATTGGTTCGACCCCGCACCCTCGGATCACCAGGCTCTCCATCTCTCCGTGGTCTGCAAATTGGTACTAGACTTCTCTCTGAAGGTAGCAGAACTGGCTCGAAACACATAGATTATTGCGATTCACTGCATAGGCCATGTATGCACTCAAGCACCTCTAACGATATTCAGTGAAGTTGAATGCATGGCGCATCCTTCAGAGGTTGATCAACGCCGAGAGCTTTATCCTTTGTCCTTTATGTATTAAGGCAACCTTTCCGATTCATAAGAGGAAGTTTCGTCATATCGGTACTTTGAAGTAGTAATATTTTTTTCCCTTTCCTCCCTAATGTTCCCGACGTTTATAAGACACTTCGTACGAATTGCAGTTTAGAAAATTTAGATTTCTAAGTTCCTTCCCTTCTCGTTACACAATTGGAACGAACAGGAAAGAAATAGGATGGCGATATGGATAAGAGAGAGGGGGGCGGAGATTTTTAAAAAACAAAACAGTTGTGCAGTTGTACCTGTTTCACGTCAACGATATGTACTGACTGCAGGACTAGATTTCTACAACACAAAGTCTCGGACATTGTCATACATGGAATAAAACAGTGGCGACTGCCTTAAAGTAACGAAAGACCTGGGAATTACTTTCATTCCTACAAATGGTAAAGAAAAAAGCGATGGGGGTTGATCACCTAGAAACCCTGAGGGTGTGCCAAGCCACTGACATTATTAAGAATCGCAGCGAGCCTTAATGCATTACAAGCGTATATAACTGCGGTGGCCTACCGATGTATCAGTTCAGTACTTTGTCCTCCAAGAAAAGTCTGGTACCAATTTGCCAATCCGGGAAGGATGAAATGTTTGGTCAGCTAGGACACAAGACTGAACCGATGACAATGCGGTAGTTTTATGGTGCCTGTAACCACAACGTTAAACTTGCGTTCTTTTAATTACCGTAAGATTTGTGAATAGCGACCCCCATCCAAATGAGCGTCCCCATAGACTCGAAACAAAATCCTTTTGGACGGAATTCTCGGCCACTCCGTAGGATTCAGATCCGGAGACGGTTGGCGCACAGCCAGCAAGAACTGGCTCCGTTACCGGCAAATGGCCTTGCTGTCACAGTCATTTGTTCATCTTATCACCATTTCTCGCGTGCAGGGGAAAAAAACAGATGTGTTATTAAGTCTTCCACTTCCTAGCACTGATTAGCCCATGTTTACATAAAGTGTCCGCAAGCGCCATTCATTTCAGGGAATAAAATTCATTATTAATAAAACTTAAATGAAGTTTGCATTCTGACAGGATTTGTCAAGGATATTCCACTGCTTCTAAAACTTCTGTTCAACTTTGGACAATCTCATGTTTTGCGTTATTTATCCCACTATGGTGTATTTTTATTTTTATTTTATTCCACACGACCCGCCATCACATTTATTGTACAGATGCCAGCACTTCTTGCATTTGATTCGTTTTCCTCGCATTAGCCGTCCACAGTAATTTTCGAAAACCTTGCATTTTGATTCGCCTGCTGCTTGAGGACTTTGTCTTCTTTATGAATTCCGTAGAATGCTGGTTGGGTCGATTCTTTTTGCAATCTTGGAGATAGCCGGGCCAAGGCGTTATCATTAACCACTGCGCTATTCCACCGCTCTATATTGTATCTGTTCACTACATTTTGTGTGCGCTTTTACAGTACTACTTACTACAACGTAGACAATCATAAGTATTAGGACAGTAGCTGCGTCTTCAGCATTGTTTCGATAAATTATCATCTATGCAAATATGCTTGCGTTTTTGAAAGGTTTCATTAGTTGCGTTGACGCTTAGTTTATCAGGAGGCTACGATTTAGCGATGCAGGTCTGGAAACTTGATGTTCTTAGAGAATGGTGGTGTTAGCCGACGGTACTTGTTAGCTCGAGGTCAAGCAACCCGATGCAATTGTCGCCTTGCGTTTAAGCGGCGAACCGGTTCGCAAAAGCAGGCAGCGGCGGTCAGCTCGCGGATCTCCTCCTAACCCTGTCCAGCTTCTTGATTCACAAGCACTGACGACAGCACAGGATTGGAAAATACGAGAGGACGGAAGGTGCTTAGAACGGAGTCCTACTAGCCGTGGTAAACTCAACTCGCCAAACAACTACTGTGTTAACTCGATCAAATTCATTATTTTAATATTAAGAACGTTGATACTGCTCAATTTTAATTAAAACTCGGGAAAAATTTACTTGAATGCTACTATACTCTTGCTACTCTTAATTCAGGATCATACTCGCGATCATTTTCAAGGACTCACGTGTTAGCCACTGCACCCCGAGGCTCTTGATTTGCCCTTCTCTCAGCTATCTTTTAACTCTATCGGTGCTATCAACAATCAACCGTCAACCGAAACGATTTAGGGAGCAAAGTCGGCATCGAATCCAGCTTAGCTGAGACTGCAATCGAAATACAATGTATAGCTTTTCATTTATTACCTATTTTCTCCTTCCAACGGTCTACCGCCTCATCGTGGCCGGGAGGTATTTCTGGGTGTCGGGAAGCGATCTACAGCGGGGGATACATCCCTTCAACAGGGTCCCCCAAGCTGAGAAGAAGTTTGGCGTTTTCATCAAAAAGGCCAGCTAAGATAGACGAATACGAGGAACCACCACCGTCCCGGTATCAAACTAGTCGCATGGTGGCAAATCTCCCTCTGATCCACAAGATCTGCGACTGCGTGTGGTGGTTACGAGCTGGGGCAGACTTTGGCCACGCTGACCTTGGGACTCCGAGGAACCATAATGGATAAATCGGTAAAACTTCGAAAAAATAAAATTTTGCTGGGGCCCGCACAACCAGTGAAGATGGTCCATCCAAGTATCCAAATACCAAGTACCTGTCTTCTTCATGGTAGAGTATTGTGTGAAATGCAACCACACTGATGCTGAGATAATTATAGAGCTTGGACCACAGGTCAGATTCAGATTCTCGGCATCATAGTGGTTGTATTTCACATCATACCCTGTCGTGAAAACTGATAATAGAGAGTGACTTAAAAAGTTAACATTATATGTATTGCTTTATTTTCTACCGCCTTATATTTGAAATGTATTTTTTGAATAAAAAAATATAGCTCTGTTTGTAAACGAAAATCAAAGCATTGCCAAAGGAGAAATCTAAATTCTAAAAGAAAAAACAACAAAATACCCATATGTAACTTCGTGAATTTCATCGATAGGGCTTAGACAAGAAAAATAGTAAAATTTTCATGCAAATCTGTAAAAAAGGCTATTAAAGGTAGTTCTCTGAACAAGAATGAAAGGCTCAGAAGTGTAGAATTATAGAAGTAAGCAGAGAACTTCCTTTCTATTTGTGTTCTAAACTTCATCTGACGTTTCAAAATAGAAAAGTATTAGCATTAGATCACAGGCCATGTTGATAAAAGCAGCATAGCTGAGTAGTAAAGGTAACGTCTTATGAATTCGTCGATTCATACGAAAAACATCTAGAGTCTCTTAGGAATTCCCTCTACAGTAGTCGTCAGCTACACCCGACGTAGTTCTTGTGGAATTGGGCAATTTAGGGCAAACAGTGATAGCCGAAGAATTGCATAATTCCTGCAGGGTAATGGACTTTTAGGCGCTAGACCACAAACCAACACCAATTTTTACACAGATCGACGATTTCGATGAAGGAAATTTTCGTGGGAGAAAAGCGAAAATACGGCTAAAATTTAGTAATACCAGTAATGTGAAAAAGTCTAAAAGAAAATGAAGTTTAGAGAGAGGATTGTTACCGTTTCCATTTTCGCATAAATGAGATCATCAAGGAACATTGGCTCAATGAGCAAATCCAGGAAATAAATTGATAAAGTAGTAAAGGATTGACAATTTTGTTTCGTGATGTAGGATGAGTTGAAGGAAAGCTTTAAAAATGAGGATAACGATTCGAATGGCGCTCACCTGGGCATTTCGTAAGGCGTTGATGTGCTGAAGAAGATTTGGCATCACCGCCGGAACGGCGCCGTGGCTCTGTAGCAGATGATTCCGAGTAGCAGCCGCCTGGAAGAAGCCTCATCAGGTCTCAGCAATCAATGTACAGCCGTGAATTAATCGATACCCTTCTATCGATTAGATTACGAGTCAAAGGTCTGATGTGAACACGATGGACTGGACGTGGATATGTTAATAAAGGAGGAATTCAGAAAGAATTACAATTTTCCATGCTATGTTTGTAAATCATTTTCGTTTCATGTGCTTCCTTTCACTGCGGTTTCCTCTGAGCAAAGTATTTTTCTTTAAGAAATTATCATAAATGAAGCTGCGGCCGTTGTCAAAAACTCGCTTATTAGTAAAAAAAAGATCACCGTCACTTTGCACGTCCCTTAATACTACTCTTCGGAAATATCCACCATTTGATAGAAACTGTTCACTTTACAAAAAGAACCGAACATTCTTAACACAACGCACGAGACAGACATTCGATCGTTTCGAATATTCTCGAACTGAGAACACAGCTTATAAGATAATTCTTTATATTCTGATTGAGCAAACACAAGGTGTTATTTTACTTTTTATTCAAGAACAAGCAGACGTTTCGGCGGATTTGCCATTCCTCAGAGTCTGGGAAGAAAGTCGGTCGTAAGAGTTACAGATCACGAACTTCATTTACTGATTCCAATGATTGACATTTAACCTCGTGTAATCACAAAACCACCTTTAAAATAGATTAGAGGAAGAACAAACCACTGAAACCATTTAGCATTAGCATAATTTTCGAATTTTCTGCCTATTAAATTGATTGCTACCATTTTAATCATTAAGGGACCTCATGGTGGATGGAGTCTTATTTCCGCAGATTATCTTCTCAGATGAGTGAGTTGACGTGAGGTTGTTACAAGACAGTTATTCGGCTAACGTTCGGCGTCTGCCCTTCTTGAGAGCCGTCCTGAACCCCGTCCATTGCCTACAGCAGGTCGTTGTCGCGATGCTTGCCAATGTTAAACCGAGGTTAAGAGGAAGTCGCTTTAGAAAAAGTTAGTGTCTTAATTCATTGCCTTCATAGGTCAGACCTCCAACAGATCAAGACACATGAAAGCTGGGAAAACATAACAGCTTTCAGGTAAATAAAACCTTCAAATTTTACTGTTTTCGAATAAAATGTGCTACTGGATAGTTTGTCCGGTTCCTCTGGATAGATCTGGAGCTTAAACTCCGAACCCAGGACTGCCACCAGGATGTGCTCTACGTTTACTCGGTGACATTAAGCATATCACCGCCTTTGGTTCGTGTTCAACTGTCTGCCTGTACCTATAGATGCGCCACAACACACCAACACTAATCAGCTCTGAGGCGCTTCGTGATGCAGTGCCACAATTGTGAATTTACATAGGAATCGGTGAAAGTCGGATTTTGAATTTTAAGTGATTTTTTGAGCCAAACGACCTGCATTATAAATCAAAGGCTTACAACAGAGCTAGCAATAGACCTGACCAGAATCATATAGCATTTAGTGTCAACCAAATACATATGTAAGAGTGGACAACTTTCCATTGCTCTGAACTTCGGGCCCTATAAATTTCACAAATACCTAGAAAGTTTTTTATGCAAAGGTGAGTGGAGAACACTGAAGGCGAAACGATGATATGCTCTTGCTAGAATCACATCACCAAAGACACGTATCTAATTAGTGTACATGATATTCACTCACTTGGATACTTGGATGGTTCGTTTTTACTAGTTATGCAGGTCCCAGCATAATTTCCACTTTTTCGGAGTTTTGCTGGTTTAGCCATCGTGGTTTCCATGAGTCCCTAGATCAGCCTAGCTAACGTCTGTCCCAGGTCGGCACCACCATTGGCAGTCGCCGTCCTTGTGGATCAGCGGGAGATTTGTCACCGTGCGACTAGTTTGATATCAGGGCGGTGGTGGATTCTGGTACTGGTTTATTCTTAGCTGGGCTTCCTGATAAAAAAGCCAGACTCCTCAGCTTGTGAGGCCCTGCTGGGGTAATGAATTTCCCTGCTGTACATTGGAGCCCGACACCCAGGAACACTTTCCAGCCACGATGAGGCGGTAAACGGTTGGGAGGAGTGTATGTGATACAAAAATAAAATAAAACAAAGCGTATATAGACATTGGCCAGATATACACTCAATCAGTAACGAGAGTTGACGAACTTGAATGTATGGCGCACTCAGAGATTGATTAACACCGAACTGCTTATCTTTTCTTTCTTTTTCGAGTAACAAAACAGGCTGCATAACTTCCGGTATCATTGTTTAACTTATATATAGTTATAAACCGTACTTTGTCTCTGTTTACTATTTATACAAAAGTTTAATAGGGGGCACTTAACGCACTGGTAGTGATGTCGATCATCAGAGCACGGTATTGGTACGACCCCGCATCAAGCTCACCAAGTTTCTCATCCCTTCGGGGTCATGAATTTGGTACAAGACTTATCTAGGAAAAGTTTACTTTCTCCAATTCCAACAACGAAATCGAGGCCGGAAATCTCAAAACTCGAAGAAGGATCGACTCCACCAGCATTCGATGACATTCATGAACAAAGAAAAATCCTTAAGCAGCAACTGAATCCATATGCAAAAACTTTGAAGACTTTCGTGGATGATGGATGTGAGCAAATGAGTCGAATGGAAGAAGGGCCGAGATGCCGGGATAGGCACATTAGATGCGAAAAATGGGCCATGTGAATAAAAAATAATAAAGGTTTAATAACACAGTAGCAAGAACAGATGTCCATTGTGGCAGATAACATCAGAATAAGGTATTTTCCTCTGCGTTGACCGATACATATCTAACGACGCTTGAAAAAATCTCTTGAAATAGGTATTTGATGAGGTGCTTATGCGAGAAGTTTCAAAATGACATATGGAAAATCCTTTCATTTCCTTCTTTGCTCTGTAACCTTCATGTGCACACGTGGTCCGGTTTCGGTGTGCATTTGGCTGACATAAGAGTCTCACTGCATACAGTCGGAGGACTTGTGAAGCAGAAAGATGTATGCAGCCTTGCGACCAGGATTCTCCTAGGACAGCAGCGATTGCTGCAATAAGCCTATCGACGGATCGAGAACTATGTAACATCGAGAGTCTCAATACTTATACCCAGCTGCTATGAAGCAACCCTCCTTACTTTTAACTCAAACTCATAATGCTGAGCTAAATAGCTCTAAGTACATACAGTGCTCAGTAAATTTCAAGACAGGAAGCGTATAAGACAGTTGCAAAAAGAAAAGCAAAGGCCGTTAGTTATTTGGAAAATGAGAGCTTCAAATTAGATCCGTATCTGTACGAGAGTTAGTAGACACATCTATCACGAAATTTACGAATCTTATGAATATAGTGCTTAACTTCTTATGGCATAAAGAAAAAATTTGTAGGAAACCAAAGAAAGTACAAAGCTATGCGTATAGAAAGAACGCGGTCGGCCACAGTTAACCACTCGCCGTACTCTGAGTATGGCTTATTAGAAATTCGGGTATTTTCGTAATAGATGAAGAAATTTCGGGTTGGATTACCACTATTACCACACCTGTTCTTAGTAGTGGTGATAGTTGTTGTAGAGAACTGAGGTCACAGCACAATGGTATTGAAGGTCGTCGGGGCGAATCTAGATCACTCCGGTGACCCATGGAGGTCCTACGCGGAGGTCGCGTTAATTGATCATTGAGCCAGGCGGCCAAAATTTCAAATCTATAATCTGGGGTCACCTGTGGGACCGCGACGAGGGCATCACTTAGACAAAAGAATCTCAGAGAATCCTCTGCTTGCTAAGTCGGTGAATTTGAAGCATAATGAGGCTGTCCTGAGACCACTACGGATGATCTAACGAAATTCCGACTTCGATACGAATAGGTGGTACGCAGAATAGGATACATACAATCCGCCCTTGTCACCTAACCACAAATTTTCTGCATCACAGCTATTGAAAAACGGCCGAAAATCAAAAGTGATGACGAATTCACTTACAATAACTATGCAGTGGCTTCTTTTGAGTAACAGCCCATGGCCTCAAATTTTTTCATAGTCAGCTGCAAAATGTTGCCACAATCAGTTAAGCCTTTTCAAAATTTGTGTTGTACATAGCATCAACACTGATTTGTCGTTAAGATTTTGATGCCTACATAAAAGAAGATAAGTCAGGGTTGAGGATTCTCAAGATTCATGAATTCCATTAGGTTCTCTTTGATTTCTACAAATTAGCGCTGAGTCTGTTCTGATGGATCCGATTTGATACATCGTTCTCAAGCAGTCGGTGAACTAATCGCAGGCTTCGCTGACGCCGTAGGAATTGCTCCTATCTAGGAAGGATTCAATCAGCAAATCAGCAACCTCTCCGTGACCCGAAGGGAGCGGATACTTCCTATGGTGAAAACTTGCAAACACTCTAACGTGATTATCATGGGATTCCATGGAAAATTACGTGGAACAACATTGAGTCAATCAGGGGAGAAGATGACAGGTCCTCAGTCCAGACATGAAACCGACCACCTCCATAACTGAAAGGTGGAGGACAATAAAGAAAATGAAGGAAGTGCTATTACCCACAAGACATGTGAAGACGAGAGATCTCACTATCCAAAGGTTTTCCTGTGATAGTAAAACTAATAAATAAAACTTATCCAACTAGAGTTACACTACGAAGTGACAGAACAGATGTGGTTAACAAATCAACTGCTACCACGTCATAGGGTCAAAGTTATTTTTAAAAAAATTAAAAGTTTTGAAATGGCACAAGGATAGAAGTTTCTAGGCAGTTGCGAGAGGTCATTGTTTACATCAAATATGAAAAAATTCAACTCAGTTTAGTTCTAACTGGCTGCCATCACTCTTAGGTGCCTTCACAGTTAGTGTCACTTTATTTTAAGTCACATGACTACTTTAAGGAATACGGATGACAAAAAGCGGATTCTAAGATCCTCAATACATTGGCTTAGTGAATTATAGTTTTAGACCGTAGGCTTTAAAACTTTGCTGCTAGGGTTAAATATAGCTTTACTAACCATAACAAGCTACTAATCAATCAATACAATCAATAAAGTGCAACTAGCTACTAAAATCTACACGTTTCTGCATATGAGACACGAGTTTTTACCGCAGTAACGGAAAATTCTCAAGTTCTGGAAGCGACGAATTCTTTGTAGATGTTTTTAGCAGCGCTATGGTTGTTAAACATTGTAGTCGTTTCAGCCAACATTGGAAGCGTTTTATTACATTATTCGCCCTGTTGAAAACGAAATAGTCATAACCATCCTTCAGAGCAAACCACTGCTTAAAAAGCCCTTGTCAGCTTAATCTCGGTGCAATCAATGAATTGAACTTTGTCGATTGTCGTATTGGAATCATTTTTCACCAAAAGTCACGATACGACCAATAAATGGGCCGCTTTTGCTTTGCGAAAAAACGAGGACCGAGAGCACAGGTCAAAATGGCGATCCCGTTGCTCTTCGTTAAATGAGGCACACATTTATCAAGCTTTCTCGGCTTTTCTTTCACCAAGATGATGAAAAAGGAGTCCTGAATGATGAGATTCTTCACAATCCCTCAAGTAGCTTATTGAGCGACAGCTTCGAATATCGACTTCAGATGCTGGCGCTCATTCTTTTAGCCAAGAAAACTGACTCATATCTTCGGCACGAAGCCTTCGTACTTTCACTGAGAGTACGGAAGTCCTCTTCTAGCCTATGCCTCATTAGCATCTCGAGTTGCTTCGGCTGCCGTATAGACAAATTTGAATGCATGAAACAGAACGATGCGATGTTCACAATTCGAGAACGTTAGTTAAACAGGTTAGATCACTGCAAACTGAATTCAAAAGCAGCTATTAGATGGTGAATTGTTAAAAGAGTGATGAGCTTTAAAGTGATGTACGTTAAGCAACAGGTAATCGTAATCGTTGCAAAATTGTGTGTGTGTGTGTGTGTGAGTTCCATAACAAAATCCACTATTACATTTGCATAGGTGCGTGTGTCACAGTGCTCGGAGGCGCCTTGCAACACACGTGGAATCGATCCCCGCGTCCATGACCCACCAAGTCTTTCATCCCTCCAGGATTAGTATATTGGTACCAGACTTGTCTGGATGGATAGCAGCACTGGCTCGATACATTGGTAGGCCACCGCGTCATTATAAAAGCCAGATATACATTCAAGCACTTCCAAACGATGCTTAATGAAGTCGAATGCATGGTGCTTCCCTTAGGGATTGATCAACGCCGAGAGCTTCGTCCTTTTTTATATTTGCATGAACTCCTCGAAAAAGTGGGAATGTCGTGACTATGATTCTAGTTTACTAATAGATCTCCCGTCATTCCTTCCAGTTTCTTCAGTAGTTAAATAGTATTCTAGCACTTGTTTTGTACCACATATGTACATGAGAAAGCACCTGTACAAGATGTCTATCTTCCTGTCTGTTTTTTCACAACTGATCTAAACAATGAGTCTTTTTCAGAAACATGTTAGTTACGGAGAGTAAAAATCCGTACTTATAGCAGGGGCTTCCGCCACACAGAACTTTAAAAAAGAGATGGTGAAAAATGTATGTGTGAGATTTACTCTCTACTTTCAAGGTATTCCAATCCGTAAGGAATACCTATTTGCATGTGATTTTTAGAGAATCGATGACTGAAGAGGAATGCCACGAATGCACATAGCAAAGCAGAGGGGGTGACGGTGAGAACAGCGAGAGCGGGAAGAGGTAGAACATCGTGTGTGGCCCCGGATCAATGCGGGGCCCTGCGGCTGTAGGTCAGCAGGCTCTTTCCCGATGAGAGCGAGTCTTCTAGCGAAAGCGGAGCCGAAGAGGTTTGCAACCGCCAAGCAATACTCAATGCGTGCCGTGACTCAAGCACTCACGAACCGAAACTATGTGGGGTGGAGGACAGAAAATAGGATCTCCCGAGCTCGTCACACATCTCGATCTAGATAGATGTCGATAAGAAACATCGCCAGATCACTTCATCAAGAAACAAACACAATGCGACAATAGATGGATTTATTTAATCGAAATTAGTCCAACTTTTCGTTTATTTTAAACGAAATCCTTCAAAGATAAACCAACAGCGAATTCTAGCACAACAATATTAAAGTCGGAATATTGAAAACTTGGTTTTTCATTACTTTTCCCATACTCTCGAAGAAAACAAGACGTTTTTCGCCTTGACGAGATATTCTTTTAAAACACTCGGAAAGAAGATAGCGTTTCGAACAGCCGATTATTATTCCGTAACTAGCAATAAGAAAGCTTGAGAACCAGAGGATTTGACAGGATTATGAAAATTACAGCTTTAAAGGTGTGAAAAGTCTCCTGAACACTGCAATTTAAGGCCTAAAACTTACAACAGAAACGTGGTATTTGCAAACACCAACAGTGAATAGGGAGACTCACCATCGGGACTGCCTGGACGGAATGCTGACCTGTTTAGATGTAAGAAATACGAATCTTCACGAAATAGAGAGAAAAAAGCGTCTTTCGTCAAAAAAAACATTGCGTTGTATTGCGACGATCTGCAGATCCTAATCGATTTTATTCCAATCAATTAATTTCATTATGAGATAAGATAGAAGCGCGTATAGGGCAGTGGTTAGAGGTGACCTGCTAACATACGTGGTCATTGGTTCGTTCACGTGGCTCGGCCTCTTTTAGCTCTCCATCCCGCCGGGTAGGTAAATTGGAACCAGACTTGCCTGGGAAGGTAAAACAATTATTTTATACATTGGTAGGGTGCCGCGAGTCATGGTGTAGGCCAGATATTCATTCAAGCATTTCTAACGAAACTTGATGAAGTTGAGTGGAGGGCACATCACTCAGGTATTGATCAACGCCGAAACTCCATTCTTTTCATGAGTTAAGATATGTTTGTTAAAATTGAGATGTAAAGCTACTAAATGGAGCGTCCGCATTGAAATCAATGCTTGCTTTACGAACGTGTTTATAGCACATATAAACACTCGAAAACTCAACTATTAGCGATTACTTAAGTCAAAAAAGCCATCTAGAGGAACACAAAATGTTCCCCGTACAGCACAACAGTGTGTGAGTGAAACCTAGGATGTCGTAGTTAACGGCCTCTAACTATGACATATTGTTTTTTTACTTTTGCACGGCCCGTCATCATAAATTCTGTGCGGGTAACAGCACTTCTTGCATTTGAATCGTTTCCCTCTTATTCATCGTCCTCAGTGGTCTTCGAAAGCTTCACATGCTGCTTCAGTTGTTGCTTGAGGATTTCGTCTTCTTTGTGATTGTCGTAGAATGCTGGCAGAGCCAATTCTCCTTGCAATCTTGAATATAGCCGGACTAAAGCGCTTCCACACGAACTGGAGGAAAGCGTTGGGCGAGATCGAACCAGCCCCTCTTGCTTCCTGATCGACGGTATCACTTAACCATTGCGCTATCCCCACTCCAACTAACACATATGCTTGAACAAAGCTAAGATGATTCCAGTGAAGAAGTGCTACGAATAGCTGGAGATAGAACGTTTTAGGAGAAAGACGCACACTAAATTTATGAAGGCATTCATTGCTTGAGCTGGCCCTAACGCTGAGAATCATGCATTATGATTAGTTCCAATAAAAGTAGTTCTAGGAAAAAATAGACCACTACCAAATCTTTCCTAAGAGAATCTTAGGAATTAAGGCCACAAATAAGACCCTGGAAATTCACAGGCGAAAAAGAATGTGGATTCCCGCATACTTCATTATCTTTGGTCTTCTAAACATTTCCACCGGAGAAATATCGAACAAAATAGATAACCAGTAAGGACATCCTCCTAATTTTGAATTCCCATCGGTTTTCTGGACGAATTACTTAGTTACAATCACCCCGATATGGTTGATTATGTGAAGAAAATATTCTATTGGTGTTATAAAGGAAGGAATTATTTCGATGAACTCTTGCAAAACTCTTTAACAAAGGAAAACTCGGAACCTCAATTGGGCTTCGAACCCGTGATTAGCCCTTCTGGGGCTTCATGTTCTATTCACCACACCAACCGAGGCTCTTGTTTTTCCTTTCTCTAAGCCAATTTTTTACTCTAACGGTGCTATCATCAATGGTCGCTCAACGGGGATGAGCTGGAAAGCAAAAAACGGTGTTGAACCTAGTTAAGTTGGAGCTAAAGACGAAATCACAATGTTGAACTTTCTAATTACTGTTTATTCTTTCTTCTTCGCAGGATATTATTTGAAAAATTTGCAGGATCGTTGTTCAGTCTAAAATTAGGAGAGAAAAGACAGTAGGGATTAGTTACAAACTTCCTCTTAGTATCTTAAAACTTTACCCACCAACGTTATTTCAGGATGAAAGATAAAAGGATAAAGCTCTCGGCGTTGTTCAATCCCTGAGAGATGCGCCATGCATTCGACTTCATTAAATATCGTTGGAGGTGACTGAATGCACATCCGGCCTTTGACTTGCCTGCAATAACTTGCAGTGGCCTAGCGATGTATCGAGCAAGTTCTGATATCCTCCCAGACAAGTCTGCTACCAATTTTCTGACCCCGGAGGGATTGAAGTGTTGGTGGGCCATGGGCGAGAGGATCGATTCCACGTGTGTGTTGCAGGGCACCTCCGACCGCTGCGCCAAACGTGCCCCTATTTCAGCATAACCATTAAATTTTGCAACGTATGACACCGGTAGCCACATTAATAAATGGGGTATCTAACGAATAACGTAAAGAGAAAGGGAATTGAGAAAAGCGAACCGTTTGCATCATTTATTCACTGAACTCCATCCGATCATAAAGTTAAGGATCCTAATTGTCTGCTGAACTCACTGTTCTGGGGCTTTACTAAGACGGCTGCCAATAGGCTCATTCTTCTGTCGCTCACGTTTCGGTGACTACGACGGCTCAGTAAAACTACATTTTTCTTTTCGTTATCGAATATAAATCATGCCACGTTATTGCGCGCTTTTGCGTGCATATGTATCGTCAGCGCTGTTAGTCAAAAGCGACAAGAGACGTACAAGGAGTTGTGTGGAGGTACAGAGGAACACTAGTGTAGCTGACTCTGTAGCTGAGTAACACTCCATACAGCTTGTACCCAGATATAGACGAATATATTCATAAGAACTTTTTCACTGGAAGCATTTACGATAAGTCTCAAGTGCAAAGAGGATTGTAACAATTTGAGAAAGGAAAGGTTGCAAAATGTTATGAAAACGCACAAGTTTATTCCAGACGCAAGATCACTACTAGATTAGACATAAGCTGATCCACAAGCAACTTACAGTACCCATTACGGCCAAAATAAAATATTGGGAATCTGTGTGGAATATTATGCTTAGAGCAGGAATGTTTCCTAGCTGGCTATACTAACATCTAACGTCCATGAAACTATCATCAGACAAGGCTAGTACTAATAAACTAATCTCAGCTGGATGGAAGACTTTCTGAGCCCGAGGCGCGGATCGAGCTAGTACCGCGTGTGTATTACAGCTCACTTTCAACTACTGGGCTACATTCGTTGTTACAACGCCAATTTCATTTACTAATCTCAATTTCTACGCAAAAAACATTCGTCTCGTGACAAATGCTAAAGCTTAATTCTATGACTAAGAATAAAATCGAAACTTTTGTGCTGAAATTGTAAAGAAACATTAGAGAAACATTATTATTGCATTCCAATAAGTCAATCCGCTCCGAAAAAATATTGTTGGGAACCCTAGAAATTTCGTTCTGAAACACTTTTAAAAGAGGGAAATAGGGTAATAGCGGGTTCGATCTCCACCATAAACACCTGATGTCGGGAGTTTTGCACATACCTCAGCATCATTGTGGTTATATATCATATAATACCGTTCCATGAAAAAAGAATAGGCAGTGCAAAAAAAGTGACTACTTTTAAGGGACTCGCTCAACATAGGCACCCATTTGGGTGGCAAAATATTAGTACCTGCATCATGTTGAGCAGCTGCGGATTGGTGAACATGCCGAGTTGGGCGGCCATCAGGGCCGGATTGAACGGCGTTGGCAGGTGTTGGCGGTTGAGGTCCAGTCGGTTCGACTCGATCGCGGGCGCGTCGCCAAGAGTCTGAACTGAGCAAACTCATTGTTTGTCCGTACGTAGCACGACAAAAACGCAACACCACCAGAAGTGACCAGTAAGCTAGAAAGGCTTAATCAAGGCGGCTCTAGCATGTTGAAGTGTAAGAATGATCTCTGACTGTCGAAGTGCCCTAATGTTGATTTGCACTAGGAGATTGAGAGTAAGGGGGAAATAATGACGGCTTCTAACTCAGAAGGACGTACACAATCTATTTCTCGACCTT
Organism: Angiostrongylus costaricensis; assembly: GCA_900624975.1. Classification (NCBI taxonomy): domain Eukaryota; kingdom Metazoa; phylum Nematoda; class Chromadorea; order Rhabditida; family Metastrongylidae; genus Angiostrongylus; species Angiostrongylus costaricensis. Next base: position 42,243 of record UYYA01000343.1, read on the forward strand.
ACCTCTCAGTTTATTTTTTTACAACAACGTAAATCAGAAAAAGAGTTTATGTTCTCAGCGCTTTTCTTCAGCGGAGTAGTTCTTTTATGTATAAACAAGAGCTAGAAAATAGGGAGTAGTTCACACCGTTGTTATGAAGAAGAAGACTTTACAACTCAGACGCTGTAACATGTGCGATCTTTGCTATGACTTAAGCTTCAAAAACGAACTTCTACTACCTATTATTCTGTCGGTTAGGAGTTATTTATACACATATATTTATATATGTGTATATGTATATATGGACATGTATAAATGGGCAACGGTTAGCGCAGTGGGTCGTAATGTCGTCATTCGCCAAGCGACAGAGCTAGTTCAATCCCAATTCCAACGCTTTCTTTTAATCCCTGTGAGAACGCTTTGGCACGGCTATTTCCAAAATTACAAAGAGAATTGACTCCACCAGCATTCTACAACATTTATAAAGAGGACGAAATCTCAAGCAGCGGTCGAAACAACACGTGAAATGTTCGAAGACCACATTGTGAAGGATGAATGCGCGGAAAACGAATCGAATGCAAGAAGTGCTGGGATTGGGATCGGCGCATTAGATGTGGCAACGGATGATGTAAATATATAGATATATATATGTATATATACAAATATATATATAAGGTATTCCAGCATTTCAAGCTCATTCAGTGGTGAACTGAACGCCTCTACAACATTCTTCGGTGGCGAAAACAAAGACTTGGGCATATCAACGACCTGAAATTTCCTAAACACTGAATGTGTCTCAGCTTTCTCGAGCTATTGAAGATGCATAAAAGTACTTAAATTGATATTCTAAGCCATTAACCAGAGCAAAATGTACGGAAGAATACATGGAGTGCTGCTAACCCAGACTGATTAATAAAATTTAACGTCACCGCTTCGCTATGACTAATAAGAAAAATTATTCCAGAGCGCAAGAGAACTAAATCTGAATATCTACGAGTAGATTTTACATCCAGGAAACGCGGATTCTCCATAGAAGACACGATTATGGTGGGCATTTTGCACAGAACTACTGGAAGCCGTAGATACAGTGAGCGCGAAAGAGCTGGAAATGGTAGGCGCAGTAGGAACGGCAATGGTTCAAGTAGGACAGAGGTTTCTAAAGGGTATTTTCAACAACAAAACCTTTGACTAGTCACCACGCCGCTTAAAAAAGGCAGTGTTTCGCTACGGAAGACCTCCAACAAGTTTAGTAAAATTCGAGAATAATTAGCGCTTTGAAGACTTGACCAGATCTTTGCTAATGTTAAAGGCAACGCATAAGGCACGCACATTCTTTTCAAATGAATGTCGTAGGAAATCCTGCTTCACATTGTATTATATAATAATACCTTCAACGAATTACAAGGTGACTCACTAAGGTAGTTCGCCTCCAAGTCCTTTACAAAAGCTCTATTTTTTGAAGCGAATCTATCTGATCAACTATATAATAAAAAAACGTTATTTAGGATAAATGAAATAAACTAAAGGATACCCAGAAACGTTGAGTTGAGGTCGGGGCGCAGAAAGTGTAGAGTTTACTAGGAGTTAGATAGAGTTTATTTAAGTACTTTTAGCGAAAAGTCAACTGCGGGAAAACATTGAGCAACGGTGATTACTTTCACCGTTTTATCTATCACCAATATAGGATTACGTCGAACAGACTGGGCTTAAGAAAATATGACAAGACATGGATGCCAGACAGAGGGTGAGACGAGGACAAGTGATGCAGGTAAGTCAGATGAAGGCTTTTGGGTGCAAGCGCAGGATGAAATAGTGGTGGTAACAGCTTGCGATGCGGAACGGACGGCGAACGATTTGATCTACGCGCTCGAGGAAAGCGCATTAGCCACAGCGACGGTCAGCGGAAAACCAGTTGGTGGGGCTGTGAGCGGTTGCGATGCGCAACCGTGGCGCGACGATGACACTAGCTATACCAGTTTAGGGACTGCTAATCTTAGTAGTTAGCCATCACCCTTGCAGGAACCCATTAGCAGGAAAAACTCGGACTGGACTATTCAGGGAAAGCAAGTCTATTCATATTTGCTAGCTTCGCCCTATCTATGGCTCTTCAAAAAGATTGGAAAAACAATCAGTATAAACAGCAAACATGAAACTTAATGGGCCGTGTTATCTAGCACTGAGCAAGGTTAGGATTTCAATGACGAAAAAAATGAGAATTGATGGGTCTCAGATGAGTAGCCAGAAGTTTGGGAGACGATAAACACATAGTCATACTATTTGCGACTGATTGCGCGACCCAAAAAGCCTATATAACTTCAAGGTTAGCCGAGACTATTGGCTGCGAATCCGGGATAGTGGAAACTCGTGGAAAACCCGTTGCTTGACGGCGAAAACCAGTTCATGTGGCGAGTGGTTGGTGCAGTTGATCGGCGCCATGACGGCGTTATTGTGAAACAAGCGCTACCAATACGAATAACTGGATTGCTAACCTCTATTTTTAGACGACATCGGAAATGAAACTCGTACTGACAGAGGGACGAATTTGATCACTCTTGATAAAAATCTTTCTAGAAGGAATTCAAGAAATAAAGTTCGTGGAACATAGGTGGTTAACCAGCAATGGATCTCTATAACAGAATCATCTTTATAGACAGAAGATGCGACTGGAGAGGAACGCTATTCGTAGCCCATACCAGTCATTAGAATGTCATGTTAAGCTCACGCAAGAGATTTAGAGTAAAGGCTGCCAGCGAAAAGCAGCTCCATCCTGTGGGAGCTATTAGAAGAAACCCTCGTCTCGTTCATTGCTGGTAGACCATCACCGCGTTTTATTCCGTAACCTCGAAATTCCATCTGATCCCCAGGAATGCTATCAGTAGGTAGGTTTGTATGGGGATACGAGAAAGGTAAGGAAAGTTCTTCATCCTTCCACACTAGCAGAGAAACGTCAACTGCCAGACGGAATCTCTAGCAAAGATCTTCTATGTAACAGAAGTATCAGGTGACAAATTTTCCACAAAAAAAACAGAAAATTGTGCTTCCGTTATGGCTTTAGCAGGTAACATAGAGGAGCATAGAGGAGCCAGCGAAATTAGAGATTGGAGGAGAGGAAAAGTCGCAACCTTAACGGCGTCGAGCCTCAATAATAGCTTTGTTTCCAAAATGTCACTTTAAATTTCTTTTCGAAAAACATTTTTCACTTAGCATTGGCATAAATAATCGATATTTTGTTATGTTCATGAGCTCACAAGAGGTTATTACGAAAAAACTGTCCGCTGTTTTTTCTTTATGGTGAGTTCGGTAAGGTTCGTGACTATGACAAAAGATCTCTTCAAGTTAAAACATCGTTGAGCGAAATTCGAAACGAAAGACCCGCATGGTGTGGTGGTGAATGCGTTAGCCCCTGGAAAGGGCAAGAGCGTGTTCAATCCCCACCCAAACACCTGCGATCAGGAGCTTTTCTAATATCTCAGCAACACTATATATAGTTATATTTCACATCACACCGTGGCATAAAAAAGAATAGGCTGTGAACAAAAATGACTGCATTGTCTCTTTCAGTGTTTTGCAAAACGGAATTGAAGCCTCTAACATATTGACAATCTTGATTAACCTTAACTTTTTAACTCTGGAGCGTGTATGGCATAGAAAAGTGGAAGTTACAAAACTTAAAGATATGGAAAATTAGGAAATTTCCGACCAGTCGGATAGCTATGTAAATAGTGAACAGGCACCTTTCGATGTGAAGTAAATGAAAAAACGTTCGGGTGAGAGGGTAAAGAGCAGCGGCGAGAGGACATGGAGGGCAAACATGACCACGAGATCGGTTCGTCCGACGGCCACCGTCCATTGTGTTGTCGCCAGAGATAGCCAGAACTGCAAAAACCGGAAACGGACCGGAGAGTGGCGAGGTGCAATCGCTCTGAATAATGCCACACACACCTTTGAAGCCAACCACAACCTCCCTGAAGGCAGCTTTGTGCAACAATTTCGCCTCCGTGCAAATAATCTTCGAAAGTTGCTATCCATTTGTTTCCACTAAATTCACCAGCCATGACCTCTTGTTCTCATGTAGCAAATTTACTTTTCTGGTATTTATTTCTTATTCCATTTTGAATCCCATTTTTCAAAAACTCGGTTTCACCACAAAATCCTCAAATTTAAGCAAAACTTGAGAGAAAGGAATTTATTGAGGGAAGAAGCATTGGCGAGCATTAGTTAAAAAATACTGAGACGGACAGACACAGGGCCGCACAAATAATAACAACAAACTAGTTCATCAGTTTTTGTAACATCGTTGATCAAACGACTGGACGACAGCCGCCAGCCGCAGGCTGCCGGCCGCCGGGTCTGCCGGCTCCACCCACTAACAATAAAACAAAACTGTATAGCGTCCGACGACTGGGTGTTGAGAACGAGGGCCAGTACATGCTTCCCACAACCGACTAAAGTGGCTGTGCACATCGATGGATCCAGTTCCGTTAAGTACAAGGTCAAAAAAGTTGACCGCCGCTCAAACGTGCTTCCGAACAAATTGCCCAGCTAGCAGTTGGCTCGCCGTCCGGTATGACATGACCCAAAAACGAAAAGTCGATCAATTTGAAAAAAGAACAAGGACGCTATAAAAGGAGGACTTACCAAGATTTACACGCCCAAGAGAGACTTCGCCACAGTTACCCACGGATACTTTGCCCTCAGCCTTCATTTGGTCTTAAAAAATTAAACTTTTTGGAATTTTTGTGTCAAGAGTAGTTGACTTGTAAGATATAGTAATCATAGCAAAGCTTAACAGGACCATGCACCCTGTTCTTAGTGCTCTTACTGGAAATTAATGCCGGGAACTAATAATAAAACCTGTACTGCGTAGTATTTGGACTAACTGATTTCCGGGGACATAGAAGTTCCAAAAAATGAAGTCGATTAGCCATTTAAAAATACCTGTCATACTTCTATTAAATATGTCGTTTTGAAAATCTAGCGTTAAAGGATAGTTAAAAGGTAAGTACTGCCATGGTTCGTTCAGAAAGCTAGTTAACAAATATTCAAGTGACAATGGCATTCGAAAATTTAGAATCTCTGGATGTAGTGACCATATTGCTCGAAAAGAACTCTTAGAAGGATGAATAGAAGGATTTCGAGGAAATACGAACGAACGGTCCTAACGATACAAAAAGACGGCTCACCATATCGAATCGTGACGATGTGTACTGTGCTTGCTTGTTGCCTGAATTATTCACAGTATTTGTGGGATCTCGTCGTAGAAAAGCGAAACGTAAATGAAGAAAAAAGTAAAAGAACAACCACTTGGTATGAGATGTGGCAGAGAACAAACGAAGGAAAAGAATGAAGAAAGGAAGAAATCGCACGAACGGAGCTTACAGTGAAAAGTTCTGCGGGACAGACATTGTAATTTTGGACTCATCAACAACACATGGCCGATGATTAAAAGGATGCCTCATCTTTGGAAGAGCGGCTGGAAGAAGAATATCTCGCAGAAAGGTAAGGCAAAAAACAACTTGAAGTGTGTTTTTACTCTTTTTAAAGCACAGAACAGTTCTAGAAAAGGCTAACGGCGACTGTTTGAAATGGGACGAGTATTGAATGAACGACGAATGCCAAAAATAGCGGCCGTGTAGCCAACGTTCAATGTTTGCCTTGTTATCGTGGCGATTCTGAAACGCGCTCATCGCATCGAAATAGTACGAATTCTTCAGCGTTCATGGATGATGCGAATTCTCTCATACGGAGAGTTACCGCTAACGGCCCGAGATCAAGTGTTCGTCGACGAATTCTCGACGAAATGAAGGAGTTCGAGAAACGCAACAATTATTTGTAATGTGTATGTAGATAACACGTCGGAATGGTTTTTTAACATCCAGCAACATAAATGAGTACTGCGAACGGGAGTTTTAGCGAGTTGGTTGGAACAGAGAGGGTGTGGTGTATGAAAAAATGCAGGTAAGACGGTGTGGTTTGCAAAGGAAAAATGATGTTGAAATGAAGAATGAGCGTAGATCGTATTTAGAAATAATGGAAAGCACAGCAAAAGGTAAAAGGAGGACTATCAAGAAAGCTTTTCCACAGCTCATCAAGGTCTCTGTAGAGCTATGGGACGTCACGAATGTTTTTAAATCATGATTTTACCTATACTTGGATCCATCTCGAAGCGTAAGCCAGTTTGATGACTACTTGCCATGCCAATGAAATGATTTCTCTGTTCTTGTGATAGTATCACACACATTTTCTCAAGATCCTGACTGGCTCGCTTGGTGGATTTAAAGACAGGCAACGCGAAACCGGTCTCAAACCGGATTCTGCGTGCACTTTAACCCGCGTCGACAAAGGACTGGTTGGAAGAGCAAGCGAGTGGCTAACATGTCGCTTTGACATTTTCTAAGCGGATCCCAATACCACACGTAGACTGTTTTCGAAAAACTTGACGACGTAGAGGTCAAAAAAGTGTCAATTGAAGGAACAAGTACCCATCAGAGATGATCCGCAACAGCTATCGGACCGTCGAAGCGCAGACTTGAACTGAAAACGTGAGGGCGGTGTGTGGGATATGAGAGAGAAAAAAGAAGCGCCCTTGCGTCCAGATGAGATCTGTCCCAGTCGGCAACCAGAAAATAAAGCGCTAGCCTCGAAGGCTCGTCCATGAACAGCAAGCATTTAAAATCCAAAATGAGATGAATTTGCTGCTAACCCGGAATTAGGAGTTGACGTCGTTTGGATGAAATCGGGACAAGGCTATCGAAGCAGTATTTTTGAACAATGACAAATCTTGGTCATTAAAAATAAGTTTCGTCACAATGGAAATTTTAGTAGAAGTTTGCGCACAACTGAAAATTGATTAAATCGTGAAACACACGAATGCTTGAAAACTACAGGAACAAACTGAGAATCCATTAACTTCCACCTGCTGCCTTTAGCAAAGCGAAATCCTCAGTGAAGAGAAAATCTGTTTGGGATCCGAGAAAAAGCGTTTCTTCAATGCCAGAGGACTACGAGATTACCTTTCCGTGAATAAGTTTAACGAATCATACCTAGGAGTTTTTTATGAGCTAATATCCTTAGCCGTGCTTGAACTTGAAGAGTAAGAAGAGAATTTTTATTTACAGTTGAAGTGTGGTTATATTACATAAGGAATACCGCACATAATCATTCATAGTTTCTGTAGGCGGTGTTCCTGACACCTTGTCAGACTAGTGACAAAGTTTTTCAATTTCACTGCATAATCATAATCAAAACAGGGACCAGGCCACCACAATAGATTTTGAAGGTACTGGTGGTTATCAAAATTTAAGGAAAGCCAGAAGGACTACAGCTAGACATAAGAATTTATATACAGTATACTACGCTTTTTGTTTGATGAGGTGAGAATTAGAGAGAACGGAACTGAGCGGACAAAATCTCGTTGTCTCGCTGAGGGTCCGTCACTCTGTGGTTGCTTGGGGAGAAAATTGAATCCAAGCTGGCTAATGAGAGCAAAGCTGCGACTCCAAGCAGTCAAGTGGAATCTCGAGCTGGCAGACTTCTGGCAAGAACGCCTTGGCGGCAGAGTTCCACCACCGAAACACCACTAGTAAGGAAAGGAGGGTGTATGTTGCCTTTCTTGATGCTTGATCTAAAATGCAATGAATGAAATACCGCCGTGGTAGATTACAGTGAGGAATCAGTGGATACTTTATCGGCACAACAAGTAGAAAACGGGTCGCACAGAAAATACTATAGCGCTCGTGTCCTCTTAGCAGTAGAGCCCCGTGCAGCTATGTTGGAGAATAATAGAAATTTTACTGGTATTCGTTCGAGTTAGTCAATGATTAAAAGGACTACAGCTGTTAGAAGTGACTTTGTACCGAATTAATTAAGTCGTAGATGGAAATACGTAATGCCGAAATTATTTGACTTCTGAATGTCGAAATAATCGACTTGGGGAAGAACTTGATCACTTGTCTTAACAACGAACCACTAAGATTTAACAAAGTGTTGGCCACTCAAGAATAACGTATTTCAAGCACACCATCGTTAAAAGTGCAGCGTCATCCAACGCCTACCCTACCCAGTCGTTCCGGCTTTGAAATAAAAAAAAGCGCCAAATGTATCATGAATATCCGACCTTCCAATGAATACCAAAAAATAAAAACTCTTTACTCGATCACAATGTCGCTCTGTATGTTTTGATATCGCCGTTGATGTTTTCCAACAATCCTCCTTCGAAACAAACAGGATATTCGAACTGGAGTGGACCGAGCACCGCACTACTAACCAGTCAGTAAGCGGCTAGTGTGTACTGGGTCATCACCGCACAGTTTTTGAGGCGGGTCCTACGAGCGGCAAGTTGTCTGGCGTGGTTTTACTGTAAGTGGTAGGGAACCGGTTCTAACTGGCGGCTTCACTGGACCAATTCATAGTTATTTCAACCACTCAGTGAAGAGGATTCATAACGTGATGCATCGAGGTCAATGCACATTAGTAGCGAAATGAAATTCTAGTGTGTACTGAAATAAAACAAAATCCACTGTTAAGTGTAAGGATGTTCCTGGGCGTTTACTCCGAGTAGGTAAGTAGTAGATTGTATTTGTTTGATCAGCTGTTCGATTTGTACAGAAATGATACGGACAATGGCTTCTATTTTTGCAAATCTAATGATGTTGTTGAGTGGGAATTGATGCGCAAATGTTGGTTCATGTGGACCATCTCTCACTATGAGCGCTCTAAATAGAAGCTTGTTTGTATTGCCGATTGGTCAGTGACGATAGGCAAATCGGCGGTGAAGTGCGTAGCCTAAAAAAGGCAAGTATTCACCAACGACATTAAAGTTACATGGGAAAGTTCACACAACTGATCAATCTCCTACAGCGTTGCCGCTATACTTTATCACAAGAAAGAAGTCAGTTAAACTAAGAAAATTATGACTTTTTTGAAGCTCAGTGAAATTTATAATCTGCACGAAACATTGAATATGAATAAGTTATGTGTCCGAGCTATGGATACGTTATGCTAAGAAAGCGGAAACCCAAAGCGCTCGTACACTATTCATGTTACTTCACCTAGATCCAGACATACAATAAACAGGCTAAACTCCAAGAAATCAAGATGGCTGTTATCAGGAGATGCGTATCGTGTGACAACTTCTCGACATGCTCCAGTACAAAGGTTATAAGTTAAGCATGGATGTGCATATGTATCATCTCATGTCGAGTATTTCATAGCACTATTCTAGGTTGCAAAATGTTAGATGAGGAATTCCGAGCACTCTCGCCTAAGTGTCAGAGAATCGTTGTGTGCCCTGGACATTGCTTGGCATTATGCTTGAAATATTCGGCTAGTCGGCAGTGGAACGGAGGCACAGTTCCGGCTTCCAGCAACTGGTCAACGAGTGTGTCGACATTCCTCAAACACACACACACCTCGTTCTACGCATCCAGAGTTTAAAAATAGCGTCGAATATGCGCCGTATTGACTCGCTCTCTGGCATTGGAGGCGGAGATGCTAGCCATGAACTCCGAAGAGGTCTTGTTTCAGCCCCAAGGATACGAAAGTGAGCAGCAGGGGTTCTAAGTCACCAAAGCAGGACATAAGTTCCCGTCGAGAGGCAGGTTCGGTAAGAAAATGGAGGATAGTACAACAGAAGAAATAACGCTATTAGAAAAACTACGTTCTTATATGGAGTGAAAGGGCGGATAGCATAGTGGCAGTGATGCCGATCATTAAGAGCACGATACTGGTTCGATCCCACTCCAAGCTCACCAAGCCTCTAACCTTTCCAGGGTCGGGAAGTTGGGACCGGATTTGTCTGGGAAAAAATGACCCTTTGCAATCCAATTGGGAATGCTCCAGTCCGGCCATCTCGGGTCTCCTGAGATAATCGACCGACTCGACTCTACGATTTTATCACATCCAGGATGAAACGAAAATCCTCAAACAACAGTCGAAGCCACGCGTAGATGTTGGAAGACTTCGGTGGATGGTGGATGCAAGGAAACAAATCTATTGTGAGAAGTACTGGGATCAGCGCAGTAGTTGTGAAGACGAGTCGCTTAAAATAGGAATAAAAATGTGAACTGATGTATTGCTCCAGAGACGATAATCAATGGATTACAACTAATATTTCTGAAGCAGCCACTCATCGTTTTGGGAATCAAGTTCAAGTCAACTACCGTTCATCAGCAACATCAAAAAATTACGCTGCCTTTGGCTCAGTAAAAGAAGCTGTCTTTTGCAGATGTTTCTTGTCCATTTCATCAGCGATAGTCCGAAAAATAGTGGATCGTAACACGCGAAAAAGGCAAACATCTTATGAAACAGCTACGACAAATGAATACTAGCATCGCCTGACCTCAATAGTGTGTCAGACTGGAATATATTCAGATATAATTTCGTATGTCTTGACTTTAAAGTTTCCTTAGGAATCTCTGCCTGAGAGCAACATGGTTCATGTCTTATTCGAACACAGAATCGTTTAACGAAACTGATGAAGGGATTGTGACTCATTTCATGGAAAACGGTAGAATTTGTCCACGTCACAAAAAGTTCGTGTAGAAGTGGACCGGTACGTGAAAAAAGCAAAAAGGTGAGGAAGCCGAATGTGATATGTCACAACTGAGCGCCGAGCACGTCGGCGACACAGTGGAGTCCAAAGCGGCGCTGTCATCCACGCGTCGGGTTCTCTCCTATCATGTTGCCAAAGAAATCGTAAAGCGAGAGAAATGCGCAAGTAAATGTTCCACTAACAAGTGCAAGATTTAATGAAATGCTAATATGAATCAAGAGGATGTCCTAAATATTCCTAATCGCGAATTCAATAATGATATACTGAAATTACACCCTCCAAATAATAATGAAAAAAGCGGCCAGGAGCCTTAGTCGCTTAAGGTGGCCGAGTCTGCTTAGCGTATGCGAAAGAACGGTTCTATAAGGAAGGAGACTAAGTTTCTCAACGTAAACAGCTCAAAAACTTAACAACATAAAAAGCAATGGATAGAGGTATTGATTGGTGAAACTTTAAAAAGATAAGGAGTTGTATATCAAAAAGATAGAGGTATTCTCCTAGACAATATCATCAAGACAGACTACAAACCGATGGTAGAAGTGAAGTAGCAGAAGTTGGAGAAGAGTTTGTGAACAAAAAGAGCGTAGTGCGAAAGGAGGAAAGTCTTCTAAAAAATCACTTAATTTGTCTTGTAAAAACATGATACGAAAATGTTGTAACAGCCCATCCTGTGGTTCAAAGTATTACATCGGGGCAGGTTGGAAATGTCGGCTTCGGGAGTGTACATCAACAAGTACGAGTAACAATCGAGGTAGGCCTTGTGGTGGGAAAACCGGAGTTCGAGGGCTGACAGTGTGGCGGACGAGTTCTCTGAACGTTTCGAGGATCAACTCCTTTCCACCTCCACTCGCATACGCAATGAACAGCAAACATATCAACACGCCGGCGATATTCAGCCGACCACTCAGACGTAGTAGCATCGAAAAAAGTCCCTAACTAATAAACTCATTTCTACATATCTGAAAAAACTCAGACTATTCACCGTGTACAACCACAACGTTGCTGAGATTTTTGCAAAACTCCGGACCGCAGGTGTCTGCGGTGAGGAACGAACGCGCTGTTACCCTTTCCGGGGGCTGACGCGTTCATCACCACACCATTCAGGTCCTCGAAACGGTCAGAGAAAATAAAAATTAAAATATTCACCGCATATTTAAGCAATTAATTATGGTGAGTGTAAAACAGGAGCTCCTAAAGTTACTTAAAAGTTCATTGTAAGAGATGAATGACAAGAAGAATTGGAAGAAATGATGTCAGAACTAAAAACGAGAGCTATAATCCATGAGAGGATTAAATTCATTTTCTATAAAATTGGAAAACATGTAGCAAAGGTCGACAACCACTAACATCATTGGATTAACGCCCACAGTGAAGGATACTTGAAGAGGCTGACATGCCCCGCAAAAATTTCTCGCTTCCAAAAAGTCATTGGGTTGCCGCCAGTTTTTGAAACAAAATGGAACGAAAGAGAACTTCAGCACATCTATCAAGGAATATCATGTTAGGCTTAAAATTCAGTAACATGCAAATGAGGTGGGTCCATAGCAACAACCGTGCGAAGTTCAAAAATCGTTCAACGATACTACTTTATCTGAAGTATTTGATTCTTAAAATAATAATGTAGCACAGAATGCCTTACTGGCACGTCAGTTTAAAACCATTTTCATTAAAAATCGAAAACCCGAGCATATCTCCCGGACGAAGAGTTGAATCGTTACTCTATCGTCACATGGTGCTGTCCAATGATGATGGCATTGGGACCACTCAGACACGCCAATCACCCGCCATGCTCAAATATGAGTAGGTTTATAGACTTTAAAGACTGTGCGGGATTTAATCGGCTTAGTGATTCTACTCAGACTCCGAAGCTACTGGCTGTCGCAGGTACTTCTGAAGCTATTGGAAACCTCATAGAAAGCGGCTCTGAGGAAGGCGAAATCTGCCGAAACGTCAGCTTATTCGTGAATAAAGAACAATAACACCTCGCGTTTGCTCAACAAAAATACGAAAAATTACTCGAAATTGTTTTTTACCAGTGTACGGCTTCCGTTTTAGAAATTTATGTAAAAGTGAAGTATTGGGAAGCTTGAAAAATAGAAAAAAAAGAAAGGAAAAGGAAAGAGAAAAAGTGAAAATAATATTCAAGTCGAAGGATTATTATTGTATTTACAAAGTGGATAGTTAGTGGACCTTGCTACAATCATTCATTTATTTATACAGAGTTATAATCTTAATCCCAGGAATAAGTGAAGGTTGATCGTGAGACGAACACAAATGAGAAATTTCCGCGAAATGAATGTGTCCGTAACGAACAACGTGAATGGGAGACTTGCTGAATCATCGTCATTTCTTCGAAGATTTCGTCATCACTCAGTCAAAAGCCGTCTATGGTATTTCCTCATAGAAACGAGTAGGTTAAAAACGAAGCATTGACTCAACAGTAGAATTCCTTCATGTTATTAGAAAATACAGCGGATTCTGTTGAAATGTAAAAATAATGGCGTTCTCACTAACCGAAAACTACCCCAAAAAAAAGTTGGCTTAATAAAAGCCCACAGCTTGCGATTGACGTTGTACGTCACTCAGTCATTTCGGCTGCGGAATCAAAAAAAAATCCACATGTATGAGACAGGTTCCGAACTTGGACTTCGGCAAAAACCACGACGGCGCCCAACTCAGGTCACAGAACCGACTCGTTTTGCCGAAGTCATGGTCAACGTGGTCGTGGCGAGAGTAGGGAGTGTGTCGTGAGCCTAACCTACCGTTGTCCATGGTGTTCGTTATCTGCTGGAGTTGCGCTTTAATTAGTTGTTCACCCCTAATGGCGTATCGCCTAACAGCCTATGCAAATTATTCAGTACGTTCACATAGAATAGATGCCCCGTCACCAGTCGACCAATGCAGCCGCATTCAAGTAATAACAAAATTATTCTTGTGCATTAGAGACTGCTATGGGACAGAAGTTCTTCCTGATTAATGCTATCACTAATGTTTCATTACGTATCAGTTTCAAACGCTTCATAATTCTCGTTATTTCTTGAAATTTTCTACGTACACTCCAGCATTTTAATGGATTCTTTTGCCTTTTGCTCATAGGTTCATTTTCACGACGCTTGTCTCTCGACACATAATAACATCAAAAATACTTTTTTAGGCTTTTAATTGGCAAAATGCACTAACCGCTACTGGAAACATGACGCAGCATCACTCGAGCGGACACGTAGCGCTTCGAATGGAATTCACTAGGATACACTTGCGTGGTCTTTAACATGTATTCTAAGTTCCTTATTAGTTATGAAAGTCTCACAAAGTTTGTGAAACAACCACGATGATGCTGAGATATTTGCAAAACTCCGGACCGCAGGTGTTTGCGGTGGGGAATGAACGCGCTATTGTCCATTCCTGGGAGTAACGCGCTCACCACCGTACCATGCGAGTCCTTCGTTTCGCCTGTCTCTAGTTCCATCGATCACTGCCATCAGCAATCACCCGTCGACGGGATTGATCTGGGAAGTCCAAATCGGCATTGAACCCAGTTAACTCAGTTTTCCTCTCACAAAGTTTTTTCTTCAATTCACCTATGAGAGTTATGAACTACACTATTTGTCAGGCTATTCGTCATGCACAGAGTCTAGATGGTCATAACCAAAAAGCACTGATTCTTTTAGTAAATCGAGCCATTGCTGAACGAATTGTGGAGGATCCTAGCAATCCGGGATTCTCTGTACCACATGAAAACGCCAAGAAATACGAATATAAAGCAAACGAAAACTCGGATGAATAAGTGCGGTGTGGCGGGTTCGATCTATTTGATGACAATGACAAACTGGCGAGCATGTGACCGTCTGAGAATGTATCGCATAAAATCCTCTAGGCTGCATTTGATAAAATACAATGTTTTTATCACCTTAAGCGACGAAAATGAAGTGTCATAGTTTGAAAACTTAAAAGGAATCGAACGAGGTTCACTAATAAGGGGAGGGTGGCTGGTGGAGGCGACTACTTGAGACTAGGGAAGTTTGTCGCCCGCAGGCGCGTTACGTGTCCTGCCTGCACGGCGAATAGTGCAATACATTCTTGTACGAAATTACGAAAGCAGCAGTTTGTGACGGCAGTTTCAGCGAGCGATTGTATAGTGTGGGAGCGCAGATAGTCCTAACACAGGCAAACACAGCACGGTGATACGATAGGTAGCCACGTTGTTACAGAACTTATTTTCGGAGCGAGATGAGCTGACCGGTCGGAAAATGTGGTTGGTTTGTGCTCTTATAAAGTTGTTATATCAGCATATAATATAGATGGAGAATTAAAAATGGGTAGTAACGCGAATAGGAAGCGGATAGCAGAGTGGTAGTGATGCCCGCCGTCACGAGCATGGTGCTAGTTCGATTCCGCAGCGGGCTACCCAAGCCTCTCATCCGTCCGGGGTCGGGAAAAGTTGGTAACGGACTTGTCTGCGAAAGCATCGCTCTCTGCATTTCAATTGGAACGCTCCAACTCGGCTATCTCAGGACTCCAGGGAGATTTGCTCGACCAGCATTCCACGACATTCAAGATGAAATGAAAATCCTCAAGAAGCAACGGAAGCCACACGTAAAGTTGGAAGATCTTCGTGGACAATGGATGAAAGGAAATAAATCGAATGTGAGAAGTGCCGGGTTCCGCATAGTAGATGTGAAGATGGGTGAAGTAGAATAAAATAAAATAAGACAAAATAAAATAAAGTGGCGCGAATAGAATTGATATGATTCTATGAAGGCCTTGAAAAACGTTGCCGTGCCCTTAAATGTTTCTGTGAACCCACGAAATATTTTGTACTGCGCAGATTAGTTGTGCTCTGTTTATAAGGCTCTGTTGCTTTGGACAAGTACTGCGAATTGTGCGCACAATCAGCAGCATTCTCGTTGCTGGCGGAATTGTACAGATGCGATTTATCACCTACTAGTCGCTATATTGAAGCACAGACAAAGTCATAACATTACCATGTAGTGGCCGGCAGAGAAAGTGCAGAATAGAATTGCTCCTGGTTGTTTGATAATCGATTCGGGTGTCCGTGAAATGATGACGATTCAACTAACTTCTCATAAATGTGACCATGATTGCTTGAGCCTTTATCTCTCTTATCACGTTAACTCAAATGACATGTACGAGTGAAAACATGTGTAGTATTGTTTCAGTACTCGGCACGACTTGGCGAAAATAAAGAAGAAACCGAGTTATATGGACCGCTTTCCTCTCGATTTCTGATTTAAGGACACTTCCTTGAATACTTGGTTACTCGAATGGCCCGATGATACGAGGAATGGCGCTGCAAATTTTACATTTGGAAAATCTTTGCTACGCTGCAGATTAGGAGTTCCTGGAAGCCTGTGCAGGCCCCTACCATGATCGTCATAAAAGAGCGCGTTTGGATGAGACGCCGCTTTCTCACATTGCAGCTACGTGGGTTCTTCCACGAAGACGGCATTAGCTTAGTGCTAGCTTCATTTGCTCGTGTAGTCCAACTTTACGAAGAATGGTGAGAACCCCAACATAACTTCGCTGTGACTTGTAGTTCGTAGGTCGAGCAAGATTTCCTCCTCTAGGGTCCAGAGGTAGGCGCGTTGCAACTCGCCATCCAGGTTAGTCGCGAACTCTTGTGAATTAGAGATTTGTCGTATTCTGGGAAAAGGACCAAGTTTGAAGTGACTAGCTTTTTTATTTTATTTAAACCGTCTTCACGTCTACTGTGCGAATCCCAGTACTTCTGACATCTGTTTCATTTCCTCTCATCCATTGTCCACGAAGATCTTTCAACTTTACGTGTGGCTTCGGTTGCTGTTTGAGAATTTTCATTTCATCTTGAATGTTGTGCAATGCTGGACCAGCAATGCTTCATGGAGTCCTGAGATGGTCGCGCTGTAGCGCCCTCAATTGGATTGTAGACAGTGATTTTTTTCCCAGACAAATCCGGTGCCAATTTCCCGATCCCGGAGGGATGAGAGAATTGGTTAGCCTGGAGCGGAATTGAAGTAGTACCGTGCTCGTGATGACGGACACCACTGCTACTCTGCTATGCCTCTCCTAGTATTGAACTAATTCTTCGAAATATCTTTTAATGTCCATTACCTTTAGAGACTGTGCCATGTGACCCTCAGAAATTAGTGAGATGATTCTGCTTGCGTTAGGCACAATTCCTGATCGCTCTTTTCACAGGGATAATGTTACTCTAAAAGTAACAGCGCCATAGAAATTTCATTGTCTTTCTTTTTAGTTCAATCTTCGAATTTGCGTAACAAATCCTTATTAGGAAACGTGAGATGAAAGTGCTGCTCGCATACTAGATTTTCCAATGTGTTTCAATCATAAAACGATGACGGATAAAGCATTCACCATTGTTCCTTACTTTTGAAATGTGCCATGCATTCAACTCCATTAAGCACCGACTGAATGCAGATTTCACGTTTACCATAACATGGCCCTAACGATTTGCGAAGTCGTTGTTTCTACTCTCCCTGACTAGTGTTGTATTAACTAAAAAACCCAGAAGGATGGAAGACTCAGCCTATGGTTGGGATCATGCTAATGATCATATCCGTCAGAGGACAATCCTGACTCCTGAGGGACATTTGCCTGATTTGGATAGCTTCCATTGTAAATCAAAGAAAATATGCTTGGCAAATGCAAGTTGACTTCATACTTTAACGAGATCGTAGTTGATGTTTTGAATGAGTATCGTTAAAATGGTTATAAATAAAACATCGTTTTTTTCCTGTTGGAGTTATCCACTTCGGAGGAACAATAGAGTACGAAAACTGACGAGGATAAGAGATGAATGGAACGTAAGTTTGCATAGGCTTGAGTAAGTTATTAATCGGGGTAAAGGGTGCACAGAAAAATAAAGATAAATCTTTGCTTAGACATTCTTTCGCTAGTAAGCTTGCTAAGGAGGGCCATAACGCAAGTCAGAAACAAAGTAGTGGCCAACGCCGAACCAGTACCTCTTTGCACTGAGCGGGGTCAACTCACGCTTTCTGGGTTATATTTAGTTCAAACACAGCATACCATAGGTAAGAGCCGACATTTTTCTGACCCGCCACAAGTTAACGTTTGCGCCACGAAAAAACTTTTTGATGGTCATTCCTATTTTGTAGACCTCGCCACTGCCAAAGAATGCCACGGCCATATCCACTTTTAAATAACTACTATAGGAAGATAATTTTTGAAGGCAAAAGTTGGCAGTGACAATGTAACTCAGCGTAGTTCTAGAAATTAAAAAAAATTTCATCGGTCATAGATAAACATATTGAGTAAACCGTTTTGTAACCGACTGAAAAATCAGCCACGAGTTTCCACAGTCGCGGGCGCAGATTAGGTCAAAATTTCTGTGCAGCTTGAAAGTTTTCGCCAATTATCTTTGGAAACATAGCCTATCACAGGGTTTTCCGATTGAGTCGCTTTGGTAAATATATAAGGATAAATAACGTTCACATTGCACAAGAAAGCGTTCGAAGCGTCGTCAGATGAACGTTGAAATGCAGCTATTTGTCAATGGAAGCATGAAATAGCCTGCTAAGTGATGAGAAGTTTTTGGCATCGTGCAAACCTTAAAAGAAATGAACATTTTTAATTGAGGTGAAAAGTCCTCTAAACTTGGATGAGTGCTTGCTTGATTTCTCTTGATTTCTAACACGAAGACGTTAAGAGAATTAACAAAGACTAGGAAGTGCTATCAATTTCTTGGCTCAGGTCCGTACCATCTTCATATTAATAACGTTCATAAAGTAGAAAGATGGTGATGAAACCTATCATATTTTTTTTTTAGAGTTCCGGCTGGGTACTAATAACAGCTCATACAATACGCGCTGCCAAATAATGGCTAATAGATGGTTGTTAAATGGGGCGGGTGGAGTTGAGGACGTTGTGTGTGACAAGTTGTTGTAAAGCGAAGTGGGAGGGAAGTAACATCAGCACATGCGGCAGCCCGTGCAGTTCACGCCCAGCCGTCAATTCAGGCAGTGGTCATTTTAAACTACCGAACGATACACTAGTCCGAAAGATACTAGTGGCCATCAAAGAGCTAATGAACAATTGCCCGACCCATTCAATGACGTTAGAATCCAAATGCAGTAAGGAAACATTTCTGCACTCCATAAAGACTGAGTTTGCCGTCTCCAAGCACATGAAAGTCTCCATCTTACGAGGAGAGTGCTCAATTCGCCACGGACCGACTTTTGAGCCATGGGATAGTGGTTTGCACGTCTCCAGTCTTTACATAAACCAAAACATTTTTGCAACTTCTGCGAATTTTTGTATGTGAATGAATGAAGGTTGACGGTGCATCGGGATGAGATTGACCACTTCCCTATTCTGCTCTAGCGGTGATGAGGAAGCTGAAGTTGAAGTTTTTCCTTAATCTAGTCAAAACGGCAATGAGAATTATTGATAACTGTGTTAAATTCTTATTTACTGCCTATTACAATTTTTCACGGCAGATTATTATGTGTTACTTAACCACAACGATGCTGAGATATTTGCAAAACTCCGGATCGCAGGTGTCTGCAGTGGGGAACAAACGCACTGTTACCCTTTCCGGGGGCTAACGTGTTCACCACCACACCATGTGGGTGCTTCGTTTCGCCTTTGGTTGAATTTCGCTTAATACCCTGTCGTAGAAACTGTAGTAGGAAAAAAATAAAAACCTCAGCCTAACTGGGTTCAATGCCGATGTCGTCTCACCAGATCAATCCCGTCAACTGGTGATTGCTGATGACACTGATCGATGGAACTAGCTGGGAGATAGGTTAAACGAGGAATCCGCATGGGGTGGTGGTGAACGCGTTAGCTCCGGAGAGAGTAATAGCGCGTTCGTTCCCCGCAGCAAACACTTGCGGTCCGAGTTTTGCAAATATCTCAGCTTCATTGATAACTGTAATTAGATCGATTAAAATAGTTCAATCCAATACATTCTTGACTGTGTATAACTTATATTCACTCACAAGTGGCCAAAATTATTTTTTTGCCTTTACAACTTTAAACTGAGTTTTTCTAATGATAGCAAATTTGACCACTTGGAAAAGATCAGTGGGGTCCAAAAATTTTTTCCATCAATATA
The DNA here is from genome assembly GCA_900624975.1 of Angiostrongylus costaricensis. Taxonomy (NCBI): domain Eukaryota; kingdom Metazoa; phylum Nematoda; class Chromadorea; order Rhabditida; family Metastrongylidae; genus Angiostrongylus; species Angiostrongylus costaricensis. The sequence continues at coordinate 61,868 of UYYA01000343.1, forward strand.
ATAGTTTGTTTTTTCTGCCAAAATAAGCTTCTGATTTTCTGCAGCTCTTGGACGTTTTCTTTTGCTTTATTTTAAAGTCGAGCGATAGGCATTAAATAACTCTCAGCTACAACTAGTTTCCAAGAATCCAGCAATTTTTTTGTGTTTTCTTTTGCTTTTTGTCAGCGGGTGTGTTCGGTTTATTCAAGATGCTCAACTGAGGAAGATCCGGTTCGATGCGAGACAAAGACGCCACATCTAGAAGAGGAACAACTGTGGACCATCGACGATCGTCGGCTCTGATGAAGACGGAGACGTCGCGACGTTAGCCGAATAAACGTCCCTATCAACCTCGTGTAAGCCCAAGAATATAAACACATTTTTTAAAATTTATTTAGTGCGGTACTTTATTTAGAATAATTAAAACGGCGAAAAATAAAAAGCAATCAAACTAAGCCAAGAATAGGATGCAGCCAAAGCTAAAATATCGGTTCCTTCAGATCATTGCGTGAAATTGACTAACGTTAGCTGTCCATATCTCGGTGTCGACCACGGTTCCAGAAACTCTGCTTTTCCAGGAGTAGCGTGTGACTTTTTCTTAGTTGTACTTAAATTCTACGTGTTTAGGTCACTGAACATGTCGTCATAGATGGGTTCGTCGTATGGATTTAAACGTTATAAGATGCTGTCTTACGCCTCCAACATTCGATGTGCAACGAGTTGAGATCCTGATTCTCTTGCTAATGGGATTCTAAGGGTCGGCGGCTTTAGCCCTAACAGATTAAAACAAGCTAGTGACTTGTGTTCATTCGACGAAGTTCGAAAGTGTAGCCATTACACCTCAGCGTTTCTATCCATAATTATAACTCAGCTAACAAAATTGATGTGAATTCGGTTAAAACATTCGGTGTGAGCTGTGAATTTGGTTAATCTTATAATTTCCGTGACTACAATAGTGCCTAAGAACGAAGGCAGCGAGAGAACTTCTTAGTGCTTGATAAGAAACAAAACGAACATCTCGCAAACACAAAACACTTCACAAAACGGTTCATTGACTTGTGGTCACACTATGACTCAGCACAGTTTCAACTGGTCATGTACCATCCATCTGTCGTTCACAGTGGTCAGAGGGAGGGAAGATGCACTCGAAAGAGAACAAGGAATGGAGTGTGAAATATAGGTGTTCAACATCATTTTTACGGTAAATTTTCAATGATGTTATACATATATATACAATATGTACATATATACATGTATATATACAGATATATATAAGGATAGAGGGTAAAAGGAAAAAGCTCTCGGCGTTGTTCAATCCCTGAGGGTTGCGCCATGCATTCCATGTCATTGGGCATCGCTGAAGGTGATTGAGAGCATAACTGGCCTTTACATTGACTCGCGGTGGCCTACCGATGTATCGAGCAAGTGCTGCTGCCCTCCCAGACAAGTCAGGTTCCAATTTGCCGGCCCCGGAGGAATGGAAGGCTCGGTGGGTCATGGGCGCGGAGATCGATTCCACGTCCTTGTTGCAGAGCACCTCCGACCATTGCGTTACACGCGACCCTACAGGTATGTACATATATATATACATGTAGTTTTATATTTATATAAACACTTATTTACTCGGATACTTGTCGAGCATGGTGGCAAAGGCCAGTATCATACCGTGACCTGTAAAATATCGTCGACTGCGAGTGCAGCTGTTTGATTTCAGTTGCGAACACGTCAGCACAACGTGTAGGTTTCCGTACTAGAGGTTGCCTGCATCCTTGTGGAGCCCACACTGCACTTCTTTTCATCCATCCGTCGTCTGTTCTTATTATGTGAGGGGCCCATCTATGTTTCGCTAGCGATGTCTCTTCTCCCAGTTCTCGAAGATAAGATAGATTTCGAAGAGTCGACCTTCGAATTCCCGCTAGATATTGCGTGTGCTGGTTATATTTCAGAACACATCGTTCAAATGCTCTGTGAGTAGTGCGCGGTATTCTTGACGTGGTTGAAGTGTCAAACTACGTCTATGCTGCATAGTAGTGCCCTGGGACCCTGGGAAGAATGTTGAATCAAAAAGATGAGCGTGGACTTTTGGATCTCTTAATTCGTCGGTGGCTTCCTTGAGAGGCCCGAATGCGGCCCAAGCTGCTTTCCTCCTACATTTCGCTCTCAGTGTTCATCAAATATCCAAGATACACATAAGAAGTGGTCTCTGCAATCAGAGAACCATTCGGTCAAAGCTTATCACCTTCGCTCGTTGGACATTTCATGGAATGGACCCTCTACCGATTTACGCGTAGTGCGATCTTTTTCCACGTTTGTTGAGCTCGTCTCTGCTTCAATGGTGGTTTTTGAGAACATGATAATGTCGTGCTCGAAACAAAGATTTGACAGGGATTACCCATAAATATATTGCCTTCCTCATTCCATTTAACTGACTTTATTATCCACTACTGCGGGGCAGTAAACAGCTTTAGCGATATGGTACCACTAAAGCTCAGTCGAGTTGAGCGATTGTCAAAACTGTTTTTTTATGGTTGTTGTAAACAGGTCGATGGAAAAGTCTACATTTGTGCAATAGCTCCAATAACACTCAGTTAACGCTCGTGTATGGGACGGGTCCATTCCTTGAGCGCTGATGTGCACAGTTCGGAACTGTGCCACAAATATATACATATATAATGTAAATTTCCAGGTAACTTAACGACTTCAAATGTCTTCTGAGTCCAAACACATCCACTCCTCTTACTGTTTTTACAAGCTATCCGCCAAGGTGGTGATAGTTGATGGTCGAGCTCGTTATATAGCTTGGGCTGCAACTTGAAGCACTGTTGTCCTTCCTCCTGTCCTTCCTTCCTTTTCTAGTTATCTCTGATAACTAGACTAGAGTGCTCTCGGATCGTCGTTACAAACAGTTGTCGGCCTTTATGCATCGGTGCAGCTAAACACTTCAAAATCGTGAAAAGCATAAAGGGAGAATAAACGTCTACAACCATTTGCATATTATTAAAACGCTCGCAGCGTAAACTCTATCTAAGGTAAACGACTTCGCTGGTTAAATTTTAGTAGGGAAACAAGCAAAGCTTTCTCGAAGACTAAAATCTAGCAGAAGAAACTGTTTTGCAATAATCTTTTATATTCATGGCAATTTATTGATAGTAATGATTTAGTGACAAAGTTACTGCTTCTGTAAATATACAGAGATTGAAGGCCTCAGCATCGCACTGAACTCGCGTGCTCATTCAATTATAGAAAGTTAAGCCTAGGTTTTACTATCGTTCAACGTTTATTGTGTTATTGCCGGAAAGTTGTACGACAATTGAAATACACCGGAGTAGTCTACGAAGTTTTATTCATTCTATATAGCTCTACTTCCCTTGTGACATTGATCCCAGCGTTTGCTTTCGTTTGGTTCACTGTCTCACATTCGTTATTCATGAGTAACTTCATATTAGCAAGTGGATTCGACTGCTACATAAAAGTTTTTTCTTTCTTGTGAATGACCGCAATTGCTGGACAGGTTCTACGAATGCTGCCAAGCCTCTAGGAGAACATATCTCAGGTCTTCACCACAAACAGTGGCTGACCTTTGTGGAGAGCTTTTCTTAGACAAGCTTGGCATCATTTTGCAGGTTCCGTAGGTTTGGAAAGCTTGGTAATCACGGCAACATAGCAGGAGACATCTAACCACAGCGTCATACATTCCTCTTTCACGAAATAATCACCATAATCATCTCTCTCACAGTGAAGCCTTTCGGACACACACTGCGCTTAGCACAAGGTGTCGGGTGGAGAACCCCTAGATCTTGTTCTAAACAAAAGTCGAAGTTCCTCCTCGAAACCACTTTTTAATTCTTTGAAAAATTAATCGGATAAGGGTAGCAGGCCGATGAAAAGGTTTTGCACAGAGCCGCTTTAGCGCATATTTTGCCACAGAGCCTCACAACATATGGACGATTTATATCTCATAGCAGACGAGCTCGTAACGGTTTTCGGTTGCCTTTGTTGAATATCATCACCTAAAGACACCCTAGCACGGCTGTTTTAAGAATATAGGGATAAGACACACAATTACCATTTAGCAACATTTATGAAGGAGATTTCAAGCCGCAGTCGAACCCATTCGCGAAATCCGAAGGCCTTAGCAATGAGAGGCGATTATGGTTGTATGAAACAAAAATGGAAGAAGCGCTAGGATTCGCACAAAGTGTAATGCTAGATAATGTACTTATTTAGTTGGATACCTGGATGGCTCGTCTTCACTGGTTGTACGGCCCTCATCATAATTTCCAATGTTTTGGAGTTTTGCTGGTTTAACTGTTATAGTACCCTGGAGTTCCGAGTTCAGCCTAGCCAAAGTGTGCTCGGGTCGCCACCACCACAGGCAGTCGCCACTTTTGTGGATCCGTGGGAGATTTGCCACCATGCGACTAATTTCATGCCAAGATGATGGTGGATGCTGGTATCGGTTTACTGTTAGGTGGGCTTGCTGATGAAAACGCCGGGCCTTTCTTAGCTTGGGAAGTCCTACAGAGGGAATGAATGTCACCGCTGTACATCGCGGCAGGATACCCAGGAATACCTCTCGGCCACGATGAGGCGGAGATGTAGAAAATAAAAAGACACTGGGAGATAGACGACTTAAAAATGAAAATATGTTTCGGTGGTCCACCAACAGCAAAGAGGAGAGTGTACCCCTGGACCTGTGGTTTATACCACGATTCTGAAAGTTCTGCCGTGTGGAATCACTGGTGGTTACATGTGCACACATAATGTATCCGAAAAAGCTTTTTTTCTTCCACAGCGGAATGGAAAGGAATACAAATAGTGGTATGCGCCACCTTACTAGTAATTATGGCATAAAATTCGCCAATTCGAGAAATTTTTACGACAAGATAAAATAGTGCGACGTACTAAATTATTGTTGAGGCTCTAAAAGCAAAGTACCAAATCGCGTGCGCCGATAGTTTGTTCCAATTTTAGCAAGTTGAAAAATCCTTCGTCATGCAGGACTGACTCACGAATTCGTATCGCATTCCGGTGAAGAGTCAGCTATGCTGAATCGGGAATGTGGGTGACATCAGGCTTTCAGAACATAAGTTTTCAGAAGAAGTCGTGAAGCAGTCAAGCAGTATTTAAAAATAACTGATAGGTTGCAATGTTCATCATTCGATCTGAAATCCAATTAATTATTCTAAAGTCACCATATGTAGCTAAGGCCTATATAGGGATGTCTTTGATGTCATGCATTTAAGAACCTTCTTGTACGTGATGGTAGTTTTAAATCAAAAACGCAAGCCATTCAGCATAAATCGACAAAATTGAACCAAAATTCAAAGCGTAGCAGAACTTTTCAACCATGGGCACCAAAGAAGCTGAGAGCAAAAGTCAGATTTAAATTACTTTACTAAGAGTTCCAATTGATACATTTCGAAAAAGATGTAAATTAATGACTGAAAACAACTCACGTGAAAGTATGCTCCATTTCCAAGCTTTAAGCACAAAAAGAAAGCCAAAAGTCCAAGGGTTCTCTGGCGCTGCTGCTGCCTTCTTTCTCATCAGTAAGATAATGAGCTCTGACTAAGTTGATTTGTCAACAAGCGATCAAGCGAAATAATTCTGTCTTCTACTACACGTCCTTCTTAGTCAGTAATTCGAAAGCCTCTTCTAATCAGTGAAGCGCTCCAGGTCTCAGGAACTCAGTAGCGGATGATCCTTCGGGAGTACAAGAGGGAATGAACGCAATTTTAACCTGGTTAATTATATACACAAATTCACTGGTTTTCGATGACTTTATGAACGGAGAGTGAGGAGGAAGAAGCCAGAGTAGTTTTGAAGTCCCATTTCCCTGCTTTTTATACTTTTCTCTGCTATGTTCAGTGTTTGTATATATACATATACAAATGTTTAACATAGAATACATATACACACATGTATAATGTTATGTTTATCTATATATGTATATATATGTACAAGCATATAGATAAGGGCGCGTATGGCGCAGCGGTCGGAGGTTCCCTACAATACACACGTGGAATCGATTCCCGCATGGATGGCCCACCAAGCCTTCCATCCCTCCGGGGTCGTCAAATTGGTACCAAATTATCTGGGAGGATAGCAGCACTGCATCGAAACATCGGTAGACCACTGCGAGTCATTATAAAGGCCAGATATGCATTCAATCACCTCCAAACGATGCTTAATGAAATCGAATGCATGACGCATCCCTCAGGGATTGATCAGCGCAGAGCTTTATCCTTTTTATCCTTTATATATATATATATAT
>UYYA01000344.1:0-68107 GCA_900624975.1 Angiostrongylus costaricensis
AACACCTAGTCGGTAAATCTAAATTAAAACCAAGCACTCCACTAGGCGCGCATAGGATGCAGGAACACAACGGAGAAGATTTTGAAGTAGGAGTCACTATCCTCACGCAGGAATCCAAGGCATCAGCGCGTAAAACTCTTGAAGCGTTTTGGATGAATTCGAAAAATTCAAAAATGAACCGCAAGGAGGAGTGTCTTGTCATCACGCGTGACCTGGCGCCACACCTCAGGCTAATCCAATGACCTGACATAGGCACAGTCCTCGCCCATGTATTACTCTGTGCGGCTGCTGTCCATCGACTAACTGAGATACTTACAATAAATAAACGGTTGGTGTTTAAATGAAGCTGTTTCTTATGTGAATGCAAATTTATTTGTTAAGTTTAATCTGCTGGGGTTATGAAAGTGTGTGGCTGGGTAGATCGCATCTCAGTTTGAACTTTGCAGGCTCTGAAGAAGGCGAAGCCGCCGAGGCGTCAACTATTGTATCCCAATAATTTCTGTAACAACAACCTCGTGTCTGCTTATTGAAGAAAAACATCGAATTATTAAATATTGATTTTGCAGAAGAACTAGTGAAGATTTCGAGAAGTAGAGCTGAAATAGAGATGATGCTCAAAGAGCTTAACGGAGCAGCGACAGCAACGAACTGAAAGCAAATTGGGGAAAAATCAATGGTGTTATGAAGAAGAAATCAACATGGACGATTCTATGATGGCAAGGCACATCGTACAAGGTATACATGGCGTGTTTGAAGCAGAATAGGCTGCGCTCGCGTCCTTTGGAATCCATTCCATTTTCGATATCCAAGAAAATATATATATCGATAACAAAACATAGGTGGACTCGTCATGCAACAAAAAGAACAGGTAACAGTAGGACGAAAAGAACAGTACAGCGTATTGCAAGAGGATCAAACGTCTTTCAAGAAGAACGTCTAGATGGAAAGACGTATGTTCGTAGCTTAGGCAACCCAGCTGTTATCCTGGCTGTAAACTATTAATATCATTATATGATTCTCGCAAACCAGTTCATGCCCGAATTACTGCAGTAAGCGACGATTCTCATTGATTGGAATCAATGGAAAATATCCCAAAAAGTGCTGAACTCGTCTAGGAGAGCTGGCAAGAGAGAAACCATGCGACCATATGTCCCCTTTTCCTGAGATAATAAGAAAGAAAGACGTGGCTGTTCGAGAGAACATTGAAGCGATGAGTAACTTTGTTCATTGCCATTCTGTTGTGACCTCTGTTGACGGAGAACAAGCATTGTGGCTTTCTGATTAGCCAGATCCTAGCGACTTTTGCGCAAGCTTTCCCGATCATTTGGAATTCCAACCAGGATTGCAGCTATTCTATGGAAACTCCATGCTCTCTCTTATCGTTTCATTACACAGCTTTGAAAACACAGAATTAAACTAGTTTAATCCATCATACAGCTCCACATATTGGCGTCAACATGTCAGCTTCAGAGTTATTGATGATAGATGCCCACATTTACAAAATCTTAGCATTCTCTGCACTTTCGCTGAGATGTCGAAGTGACAGATCCTTACTAAGGTTATGAAACAAGGTGCTTGTCTAATTCCGCAGAGAAGAGTGTAACACTGATGCAGCAAAACCATCAGCTGGTGGTCTCAATATAATAGGTCTTCATCACGAAATTTACAAAGGCATCTCTTATAGGTAGAGCGCGTGTGGCGCAGTGGTTGAAGGCGCATTGCAACACACACGTGGTATCGATTGCCGCGCCCATGGCCCACCAAGCCTTTCATCCCTACGGGAACAGCAAATTGGTACCAGACTGGTCTGAGAGGATAGCAGCACTGGCTCGACATATCGGTAGGCCACCGTGAGTCATTGTAAAGGCCGGATATGCATTCAATCACCTCCAAACGATGCTTGATGAAGTCGAATGCATGGCGCGTCTCTCAGGGACTGATCAACGCCGGGAACTTTGTTCTTTATCTTTTATCTCTTATAGTTCTTTTTTGTGTTGCTGTTGGTATTTTGTGAGTCAATTTTCAAAGTTTGTTTGCTAGTTGTTGCTTTCATGTAACACTTCGTACAACAAGGGATTCTTTAAAGTACTTTAAAGCAGCGGTGATCTTAAGGGAAGAAAATCGTGCCGCTTTACAATATAACTGCATATTTGAAAAGAAGAACTTCTGCGGAAACGATTCGAAATCTCATTAAATCATACGTAGCATACAAAAAGATTTCCGAGTGAACAACATTCAGATGCGAAATCAACTACAACAGTGCTGAGATATTCGCAAAACTTGGACTCTGGATCAGACCGAACCTGGATTTCCCTTTCCGAGGATTCCCGCATTACACACTGCGCCAAGGAGGGTTTCTGCGTTTCGCCCAGCAAGTCTTCGTAAAAATTGTAGTAGGCAGAAAAATAGTAAACGTTCAGACGCTTCGGGAATTTTGATAGCGGAGATGTGATTTTTAACGACGAAAAATGTTGTAGACAACATCAGCAGATGGTGGACACCAATTTGAAAGCGATACCCTAGGCAACCCAGTCTAGACTTTCAAAGACTACACGAGAGCTTGCAGAATTCAGCGTCGACCATTCGACAATCGTTCGACATTTAGAAAACATGGAAATGTTGGGGAAAACTCGGCAAGTGGAGACCGAATTAATTAAACGACTACTAAGAAAATCGTCGTTGCAATTTGGGTTCCTTGCGACAGAAATAGCCCATTTTCTGAGCGCATTATTACTTGCGACGAAAATGACGGCAGCTTCCGTTGTTCAGGGGCCGTTGGATTGCCATGAAGGCACCAAAATACTTCTCAAAATCAAAGCCCCATTGCAAAGGGGCTATGGTGGGTGTTTATGGTCTGCAAGAGAAGTTATTCACAACCGAAGCCTGAGCTCATTTTACATATGACAGGCACGCCGCTGGTTTGGCAAGACCTCTTCCCTAAAGTCCACAAAAACCCGTGCCAAGACGTTCTCAGTCAATGCAATACATGTATTCTCATAGCGTCTGCTTCTCGCAGGGTGGTTGACTTTACTGTGGCTTGGCTTCCTCCAGGAAAACAGGGATTCTCGAAATTATTGAAGCGAAAGAGATTCTACCTTATGAAAAAGTGTCTTTTGAAGTAAAAGACCAAAATGGGTTGGAATAACTACACAACGAAGCCAGAGAACCGGTCCGGAAGTGTGTTCGGAAAGCCGAATGCTACCGCTTTTAATGCGATCATGCAAACAACTTCACATGTTATAGCGATTTATTACCGAGTATGATGGTGAGGGAGAGAGAGAGAGAGTATAGCGTAGTGGTGAGAGGTGCTCGCGTTATCCTTGGTTCCATCCAGCGGTCTGGATGGGTAATCTAGCTTGCCATCCATCGATTGTCGATACGTTGCTATCGAAGTTAGTTGTGATGGTAAAAACGCCGATTTCACATACCCTTAAGCCACCGTCACACAATATATACGCCAGATATGCATTCCATCTCTTCTATGGTGCTATGAATGGAAACGAATGCATTGCTCATCCCTAAGGGATTGGTCAATGCGGAACGCTCTAGTTTTTGTGATGATATGATTATGAATTCTTTTTCTTTAATTACGAAAACAATTGCGGAAAGTTTACCAAGCCAATACTGGCTTTCATACATCCAATGATATTCATATCCTAGGAAACAGGATCGTTCAAAATAAGCACGACTTTGTTGAATATGAATTATATAATCGTCATTCTCAAAGACGCTAAGAGTCACAGCTGCTGGAACCCGATCAATGGACTGCTTTATTGATAAGCTAACGCGAGTTTTATACCGAGGTTAGGTGGAAGCCGCTTTACAAACCTAGAAAAGCGGATGTTCTGTGAACTAGCCGAAAATGTACTGATTCCATTCTAATCAAACAACACACCTTATGTCACACGAAGCATAAGCGATAAATCTTAAGAGATCTGGAATTCATCAGCGTCGCATCAAACTATTTCTGAATTGAACTGCATCGTTTCAAATCCGCTTCAAAACCGTCAAAGTGGTTCAAATGGCGACCGAATTTGTGATGGGAAACTGAAGTGAAGGAAATGAACGAGAAGAGATAAGACGAGAGAAGCAAGGTAGGAGGGACAGAGAGTGGTCTACGAATTTTGGAGCAGTCGTGCCACCGGAATCCGACGGCGCCAGCAGCACGTTCGACCGTAGCTAACCTGATTCGTCGGCGCCACGCCATGCAGCCGTCAGGATGTAAAGCGGATTTGTGCGCTATGCGTGACTGACTATCATATGCAGCAGCAACAACATCACAGCAATATATTCATGGCCGTCGAATGATCGTTAACACTCAGAGTACGATGCCAATTGATGTCCGCTCATGCAGTTCCCAGCAAAAACAGCGGCCTCCTTAAACTTTAGGTCGAAATATCCCAGTTCATAGTGAATTTCACTAGTTAAAACAAAAACTTTCGGGAAGTTTTTTCCAGAAATTTCGGCTTCATTATCCAGAGAATTATTAAACTACATTCTCCAAGGAAATTCTGATTTTAAGGAGCCTCGAATAACTCTCTCATACTTGCGGCCGATGAGTTTGTGTTATTTAGTTCTTGCGCCTAAACATCTAAACATCATTCTTAATTTCTCGAAGGCTTTAATCCGAAAGCGCTTTTAAAATTAAATGATATTTTGGAACATACTTATTTTTAAATAGATAAGGCAAAGTCTATAACTTATCAAGTTTTTAACTCAGAAACTTCAGTTATCGAAAAACAATCGGCAGTTGTAGAAAAAGAAACTCTGGAGATTAAGTGCTGGCAGTTTCGAGAGGTAATATATATCAACAAAATCGTTATTGCCAACGACGATGATGAAAGTGCTTATGATCACCGGAGATCCATGACGTTTGCAACGAAATGAGAACTAGTGGAGGATATTGTGAATGATTCTGAGCAACTACTCATGACCAAAGCCATGTACTTGTAGAAGAGTCTATAACTGTTGCTTAGTCAAATTATAGAAATAAGGCAGATAATGCTCAAAGGCCTCTCAACGGTTTACCTCCTCATCGTGGCTGGGAGGTGTTCCTGGGTGTCGGGCTGCGATGTACAGCGGAGGGATTCATCCTCCTCGCAGGATCTCCCAAGCTGAGAAGAAGTCCGGTGTTTCCATCAGGGAGTCGTCCAGCTAAGAGTCAACCAAGACCCACTTCCGTCCTGGTATCAAACTAGTAGCATGGTGTTAAATCTCCCTCTGATCCACAAGGGCTGCAACTGCCTGTGGTGGTGATGACCTGGGGTAGACTTCGGTTAGGCTGACATCAGGACTCCAGTGAATCACAACAGCTCAACCAGCAAAATTCCGTAAAGATGGAAATTATGCTGGGGCCCGCGCAACCAGTGAGGACCTGCCATCCAAGTATCTAGGTAAGTAATGAGCAAAGAAGAGACTTCTGAAGGATACGCCATGCACCCGAGTCCAGTTGTGGTGTGATGGTGGTGACTTGATGGCTGGTGGCTGGCTGAGTTGCGGTGCCCTACTGATGTACACCCTTGGTTTTTCTGTCTCCTTAGAGAAGCCTCGTACTAATTTGCCGACCCTGGAGAGATGGGAAGTTGGTTAGCCAGGGGATGCTGGATCAAACCAACCACCATTTGTGCATTGCAACGCAACTGCGCTACATTCTCCTCCACAATAACGTAGGAATTGTGAAATTGCTGTTCATATATGGATAAAAACGTTTTCTCATTACAGAGTAACTGCGCTAAGCCTAACATACAGTAAGTGAATGTCGAGATTTCTCTACAGTATAAGCAAGACCGTACACATTCACAACATCCCCATATTCCATTCATTCATAGCACACAACAAATACATAGTACGATCGATTTCCTTGAGTGGATAATTTAGACGAGCAGAGCATCATTCGGATTCCATCAGACTGAGAGTAGTGTGTGTGTTATCTGCGTCATCTGAAGTGTCATCACTAGTTGGCCGTCGAGTGAATACATCCAGTGCCAGTGACACTTACATACATTAGCTGATAGTGGTCATGTGCCCAGTAACTTAACACCATTTGCTTCGTGGCCTTCGCGAACAGATTTGTTCGCCATATCTGCGAACATTTTTCTGTTCATCCGACACTGTAACCAACCCAGTCAGTAACGTTCATTTTCTAGTCCGTGTCCTTAATGCACTTGCACAAACCACATCTCCGATTTTATGGTTTTGGTTTAGGAGTATCCGGTTTTTTAACTACAAATATAGCTCTAATCCTGCATGACTCGGAAGCTTCTAACGCTTTCGCGGGCGGAAAGACCTATGCAATAGAAGATTTCACGAAATACTTCTCACCGCTTCATCTCTAAGAGTCACACAAGGCTTTGATGCTGTTCGATTTGTGCTGGCTAGCGTTGCCTTCAGATCGATGACGACGTTAACTTTTTTCGACCTTCTCTATTTGTTCTTTCTCTTCTCATAAAGTGAAATCAAAACGCTGAACGTTAGAATTAGTCGGAGCGGTCCCTCATAAAATGCTGCGAAGGAGAAAATAGCGAAATATTACGCAAGAGAAGGAGAAGGGGTGTGTAGAGAGGGGGGTATAGCAGACACGTTGTGGTTCCCGATATCAAGGGAGTAGTTTTAATTAAAATCCCTTCTACCTTGAATTTTTGCCTTCCAACGCAGAAGTTTAGCGCACAAAAGCACCAGTTCTTTGTGAAAGCAGAAAGACCAGGTAAAGAACGATGTAGTTGTATCAGATGTTCATACGTGCAGAATTCTACTTTTTTCCATTCATTTTCCCACAGAAAACTCTCACAGTCCGTAGAAAACTATTTGTATATAAGTGAATGAGAAGACCCTGATGGAAACATAGAAGATTCAAAAAAACCCTGATTGGGTCATTTTCTTGTTCAGCAATCGCGAGGTTTGTATACAGCATACATTTTCATAGAAAAACAATACAATACAACAGTAGCTGGAAATGTATGATGTATAACAACCTCGCGATTGCTGAACAAGAAAAAGACGCATTCATGCTCCAATGCCGAGGTTAGTAAAAGTCGACCCTGATTGCAACAGAAATGAATGGGTAAGAACAGAAAGGAAAAAAAAAGCACGACGGAAAAAGATCGATGAAGGAAAACCAGGAGGAAACATAGAAAATTTAAAGAGACGAAGATAAATATAACAAGGTGGAAAGCCAGGATGGTTAAAAAACACAAATGAAAAAGGGTTAGAAAGCCAAATGTAAGAAGAGTGATGTAGGTAGTGGAGGAACACCGAAAAATAGGCAGAAAGCAAAACAATGAGTGTTTGATTAAGAGAGCGGTGGGTAGATAAGCATTGTTACAGTAAGCAGAAAAAAAGCACTTTTTAAAAGAAATAGATTTAGTCGAAGCTACCGTCGAAAGGAAATTTGGTTCCTACAACTCGAAACTGGTTTACGATATGTTCACTGAGGTGATATGTGTTTGAAAAAAAGGTATTCAAAAGAACGAGCAGTGATCTGCTCATACCATGCGGAAACCAACACATCCTTCATGCACTTCCTCCACTTGCCACTAAAAAGAACGGATGAGGGTTGGCTTTGTGGTTTGACACGACCACCATAAGAATTGCGTACGAAACTGAACTCACTGGGTGGGAAGGACGATAAGATAAGGATGAACTCATCAGTCAGTACCGTTCTCAACAGCTTTCGGACTGTTTCGATATTGTAAAAGATCTTTTTAAAAATTTTCGCTCTCATTTCCTCCTTGGCAAGAACAACCATTTTCTTCCTAGGTTTCCTCCCGTTACACAAGGATATTCTATAACCCTCATTCGGCTTTGTTTAAAATCTTTCCTAAAGAATCGATTAAGGACTCTTCTCATAGCGTCCATCATCTCTTTCGTTTTCTACGATTAACACATACGCTGTTCTTAAGAGAAAGTGTACTTGGTGAATTGAATTTCCCCTTTTTATTGCAAAAAGAACGAGGACTCGCCAGCGGGAGTCTTCTTAATCTAAAATCCAAACACATGTCATCATTGCTTAATCTATACCTCAAATACTGGAGACTGTCCAGCTTTTACGTCTGATAGGTGGTGTCTGAATAATAAACTTTAGATTGCAGCGCTCCAGAGAGCATAAGGTGCTATGCAGCAGATTTACTCAACAAGTCAAAACTTCCTGTACTTCTGTGGCCTGCCTTGTGAGCTGTAAGGAGCTTCTTCACAAATATCCAGTCTTTTCACTGCTCTCAAGCAATTTTTCGTTACTCGTCAAGTACCTGCTTAGCAAAGCATTTCTTTTTTGAAAAACCACATCTTTGATATCGTCTTTCCTTGATAAGATAACACAAAGTTGTTAAAGCTCAGAAGGATAAAGCTCTCGGCGTTGAGGAAACTCTGAGAGATGCCACATGCGCTCAACTCCATTAGGCATCGTTGGAGGTGATTGAGTGCATATTTGGTCTTTACAAGGCTAGCGATTCTATCAAGCTAGTGCTGCCGTTCTACCAGACAAGTCTGGTACCAATTCACCAACTCCGGAGTGATGGAGGGCTTGGTGAGCCTGGAATGCGGGGATCGATCCCATGTGTATTGCAGGGCGCCTTCGACCAATGCGTCATATACAAAGTTGTTACCAATATTTATTCGGCTAACGGTCTGACGTCTTCGTCTTCCTCAGAGGCAATGGTCCAAGTCGATGCCCACAGTCGTTCGTCTTCTCCATGTGGTGTCTTCGTCGTAGTATTGAGTCGGATCTTCTTCAGTGGAGCTGGTCGAGTCAAACAACCTCATCCGGCACCACTCCTTTCCACAAGACAGTTGTTGTTGATAATGATTAGCCGTTTATAATAATTATTTTCTCAACGGACAATCCAATACTATATCATGGTTTACAACAGCATATCCTCAATGTTGACTAGGACGAAATTTTTAAACGGTTTTCTCAGTAGCTCGTAAAACATAGTGGTACTAGTGTTCTGTGATGTATACAGCGTCGTTAGTTCGATCAGGCGCTCTGTGCAAGCCAAGCCCGTCATTCCTCTGAGGTTCGAGCAAAGTGGTGGTAAACTTCTCTGGGAAAATAAAAACAATGACTCACTATATAGGTAGGCCCTATGAGCTATTTTATAACCCAAATATGCACTCAATCACGTCCAGCGGCAATGACACCGGAAAGTTCCATGCTTTGTTATGTTCATCTAAAGCCTGCTGACCATGATCACATTTGTCCAGCATTACAAAAGAGCGCAGCACCATGACAAGTACTTATAACCGATGAGATGAAATTTTGCCATGCGGCAAGCTTAAAATTTCAAATGACTTCTATCTGTTCCTATTTATACTTCAGATTTCTTGTGCAGTTCTCACAATAGATTGTCTATATAAAGAAATCGCCGTGCACTACACGAACCGTGCGACTACCACTCGGTCTTCTCCCATTGCTTTGTTCCTAAGCGATTATCACCCAGGATTGGCTGGGCCGTATCGAGCAACTTGACATCGACGAGTATCATTCTAGGATTCAAGGTTACTGGACTAGTTATTTTTCGCTAGAAAAATTTCAATCGAAATGGATCTGAGCGCCGTACAAATTGGTTTGGTCTTCTGGCCCGAATCCCGAATGAATATGGCTTTGTCGCTGATAGAAAATTTGATCGTACCGCATCATGTAATGACTACAGAGCAACGAAATTCATTTCAATGAAACAAGCTACGTACGAAATTGAGGAGGAGAATAAAATACAATGGCAGCTCCTCATTACTGAAATGGCAGAGTGACGTCACGTCACTGCACTTAACCTGTTCTCTGGTTCCAACGAATAAATAAATGAGCCAACAGAGGTGAAGGGTGGCTGATAAGAAATGATGAAACGATACCACATTCATTAATCAGATCTCCCATGGTTTGTTAGTCAACACGTAATGCCCGAAGCTTTTTTTTCTTCGACAACTGACGACAAGTTTTCGATTACCAGCATACTGGAGCTCTATAAGACCCTCAAGTCCTCAAGTACACTGGACTCTCAACTCTTATAGAACAAAAGTTTAAGAAAATAAATTTCGTGGTTTCCGAAAAACCAATTTCATCTGAGTGAGAGAAATTGTACCTTGTAGGGAAAGGCCTGTGGATTTCAACGCCTTTGTCTCAGTCTTCGTCTTAATTAATAAAAACGTTCAATATGAGGTGAGATATGTTGACTTAAGGTTAGGAACGGCCATTATTTACCCATCAAGTGCATTTTAAACGAGACATGGAGGGAATTAAGTGTTAATAACGGATGAAAGAGTAAGTATCGAAAGACATGTGGCTTATAGGATATGTTCGCAGAGTCTTCATGTGAAGAATCTGGAGCCGGTTATTTGCTGCACTACTTGGTGATTCTCCAAGCAACGAATACGAGGTTAAACGCGGAGAACGCCCTGATGTACCTTCATTGAGAAAAGGGTGGAATCAGCAGATAAACTGCTTGTCTTTACTGCATCAGATTAACCTATATCTTCAATTCATGAATATCATGATAAAAAGGATAAAACCTCTCAGCGTTGATCAATATCTGAGAGATGCGCCATACATCCAACTTCATTAAATATCGTTGGAGGTGATTGACTGCATATCTGCCCTTTACTCGCGGTGGCCTACCGATGTATCGAGTCACCACTGCTACCCTCCCAAACAAGTCTGGTACCAATATGCCGACCCCGGAGGGATGGAAGGCCTGGTAGGCCATGGCAGCAAGGATTGATTCCACGTGTGTGTCGCAGTGGCGCCTCCAACCACTGCGCCACACGCGCCCTTTATCGTGATAGGTATGCTTAAATAGATACTGCACTAAGAAGAGACCCCGACTTTTCACGGAAGTGATTCAGAGTGGAGAAGTCAAGCAACTACTCTTTGAGGATTTTAGAATTTGTAGATAAAGACAAACGAGGGCTTCACCGGTGCCTCTTCATGTCACTGGGATGACGAACAGGTTCGCAAATAGGCCCGAATAGGTATAGGCCCGATATGGAACATTGTTCACCTTGTGAAGGAATACAAACCAACTCAGTTCAGATTGGATCACTATATGATTAGCGAAGTTAAGGTAAGTATGGTTTGTGCTTGTAAGGACGAAACTCTGTACTATGGCTCAAGTGACTTGCTGTACTGTAGGTTTTAAAAAATCACAGCATAGGCTTTGCTCAGATACAAAAAAATCCAAAAAGATCCCATAAACACAAGGTACTAACTAAGTTATCGAAACGACTACACATAACATCAGTTGACCACGGACGAAGAGCTTATCAGGACAGTTGATAACGCGATGGAAATGCTTCATAGCAACGGTAGGACTTGAGGATTCAGCGACGGCAATGATGTCCTGCCTAGATCGACACGCCCATACGTTCCTATCCGCACGCGAACTGCGTAGAAGCAGAGACGCGTTCTGACTTATTCACCGAAACCAGTTTGAAGGGTGATATTTAGCTCCAATGAAGAAAACGCAAGTAGTTTATTGGAGAAACACCTAATACGATCTGAAATTATTTCGTTATCAACGAAATATTTTAGAGTGAGTAGATTTGGTCGCCATATATCTGGCTTCCACATCTCAGTAAAATTGCCAGTGAACTTTTTTGAAAAAGGGCAAGACACCAAGACGCTAACCATAGCAAACTTTTATAACTTCGTGTAAGGTTACCAGTAAACCCGAATTATTGATTATTCATGTCAACGTTAAATTAAGGTTGAAACTGAAAATATTACCTAGCTGCGCGCTAGCCGATCCTAACTCGACTGCTACAGGATGGATTTTCACTGTGACGACAGACAAACTTAGTTGGCAATTGACTAAGAATCGTCCTATGTTGGTGAACGGCCAGGTGGGCTCACATCAATCCAGCGGCAAGAACCGTCCACTATAAGAGAACTCAACCCATTGAGTGACGAGGAGCTTGTTTCGTCATTCGTAAGTACTGCACTCAACTCGACTCGGCTCTATGTGAGGACGAAGACCTACTTGTCAAGGACAAACGGTTGTGGACACTCCACTCGAATCATCGCGGCTCTGACTGAAGAAGGCAATGGTACCGAAACGTTGGCCACAGCACACCTCTCTTCTCCTACTGTAAGCTTATCTATAAACTCAGTTACCCTCAGCAAGGTTTACTCCTCACCTGGCTCTGTGACCATTCATCACATATCACATTGCGGACTTCTTATGTCAAGAAACAGTTGTGACTTGTTTTCGACTCAGCGTTCCAAACTCTTGCGTAGTCATTTTTTTTATCTACTGCCTACTTTTATTTCCATGGCAGAGTATCATGTGAAATACTACTACAGTGCTCCAGGTGTCTGTGGTCCTGTTGCAAATATCTCAGCATCCAAAACGAGATCTCAGCATCGTTGCAGTTATACTTCACTTTTGTTAGATTTCTAAAGTCTCTATAAAGTTATTCATGAGAGTCCTACTTAATTCACGAAAGTACAGTCACTTCATCACAAAACTGAGAACTTTTCCAAGAACAAAAGGGTCCAAAAGATTCCGATCTCAAAGAAACTGTAGAGAAGAGTACACCTTGATTTTTTCGAGCTCCTGTGCAGAATGTACAAATGACTAACGAGCAGTGATAGCTTAACCACGTTTGAAATTCCGCCAAATGGAAGAAAAATGGGTTTTTGAGATAATGATTTTTCATTTGACTTTTCCCCCGTTTTAAAAAGGCAATGAAATGTCCATGGGTTGGCTTTAAATGGTCTGAACGAGCTTAATCGTCTCCACCACTGTACTTGTTAGCTCCAGTATTTGGATATGGATGAGTGTAGGCATCTGAAGTTCATTCGGCATTTCCAGCCCCTACGAAGAGGCTTTCCTGCTTAGAAAGAAGAGCAAGCATCTATATTCACGGTCACGACAACTACTAAGCATAAGCAAGTGAATTGTTAGTATTCGCGACGAAATCCGGGCAAAGTGTGGGCCATGGGGATGGGAAAACGATGAGCGGAAAAGGTGACGAGAGAAGCTCGAGGCACGCGACTGAAGCAGGGGGTTATGCCATTGTGGGAACGCATATCTATCGGCTTCCGAATTAAGTGCGGATTCTTGCGTAATATATTCAACACAGAACATCAATAATGACGACTTAGGAGCGCCTAAAGCGAGAGTGTTAAGATGCCATAATAACGTTCTCGTACTTCTGCAAAGATGAATTTAACAAACTGGTCGAACTCTTCAAGATCTTCGTAGGACCACCACTTAGCAATTTCCGCTGGACTATTTGCGAGCCCAGTTCAATGAGTGGATGAAGCCTATTGAAGATTGTTTGTGTTAGTGGGCCAAGCGTCCGGCGAAATAGTGATGTAGCTTGTGGCGTGGTCTATGAACGTTTGATGTAGATGACTTTTTGAGACACCGAAATCCCTGGATGCAAAAGAACATGAACATTTAAAATCCAAGACTATTGATTGAATAATTACGAAATATGAAAATTGTCGGAAGTACTTTATGGCGCTGCAATTGTCGGAAAAAAACAAAATCGACAAACCCATCCAGAAAAAGAGAAAGTTGTTTTTAAAAGCGCCTTGAATGGGCAGTGGTTGACCGTAACGCTTGTTAAGTTTGTTTCAGGCAGTTGTTTTTCAAGATAGGGGGCGATTCGGGTTTAGAAAATACACACCACAAAGTCTGATCGGAGACTTGGAGTGAGTGAGGATGAAATGGTTTCAATTGAGGAGGTGCGGAATTTTAAGCAGCTTTCATGATTTCTGGACCAAAGAATAATTGGAATATTAATAAAGTTGAAAAAATATCCAATTTTAAAAGACGTTTTTCATTCGTTTTTTCAAGCACGTGAATTGCGTAAGCCGAGTCGCAGATGATTTATAACAATCGCTACCATCCAGTTGCACCATAGATAGAACATACATACACATCTACGTACACATACACACACGCCCACACACATACACGGCCACGCCAGCACACAGACAATAATCAACAAAGCACTAAGAGATATGGGATTCAGGAGTAAGGAATATGCAATGAGCGGACGCATAGTTTCATTCATTTCACGATCGGAATTTATTCATGACAGTTAGCGCAGACTAGCCATCGTGGCCTTTAGGAAAACGGCGTCGCAACCAGTTTGTTCGTGCATGAGCAGCTTCAACTTTAACAGCAGCCATGCTTGAGAAGAAAGAAGGACTGTGGTTGTAAGATGAACAAATGAGAAATCTAATGATGACCAAACGCATTTGGCAGCACGGATTAGAGTGGATAATGTGAATTGGGGACGCGAGGAGCAGCGTCCCGTCCGAGTCCCAGAGGAGCGCCAAAAAAGTGAATGCTCATTAACTGAGAAAAAATTCCTATCGCTGCGTTCGAAGTGCTGTATATGGAACGATACAGCCAGAGGATGCCTACTCAAAGCAGAGACTGTCGTTTGCCAAAAGGAATTTGGCTAACGAAAGTGAGTTGAACAACGCTGAATGCGTCATTGCATCGGAGCGGCGCAACCTTCCGGTGACGCTAAACTTTGTTTTTCTCTGAAGCCATAGCGCTCGAACACTTAAACGCCTATTTACCTGTTAAATTATTTACTAAAAACTGGAGAAAATCGGGGAAATCGAGGAGCAGAATGGTGCAGAGAGAAGTCTGTTTTTCGCTTGATGATGTCGCTGATAGGTGTCTGCATGTAGAAGACTGTATAGCAAAGCCTAATGTGGACTACTTTAGATTACAAGGAGTTTAAAAATTAAATGACATACTATCGAGAAAAAGTGAAATAAATAAAAAAAACAAAGCAATAGAAGTCGTGGATCGTTCGGAGGGTTGATTAATTCCCTGGAGATGCACAATTCATTCGACTCCATTAAACATCGCAGGGACGATTAAATGCATTTCTTGCCTATAAAATGACTTCCGATGTATCAAGTCAACGTCTATGTCCCCCGAGAAATTCTTACACCAATTTCCCGAACCCAAAGAGATGGAAACATCATTAGTCCTAAGCGCGTAGTCGAAGTCGTGAAAAATCTAGTGTGCATTGCCGTGCACATCTAATCATTGTGCTATACACAACATTCAAATAATTGGTATAATAGGTGAGAGCGCACGTTATGGATCAACACAGAGGCTTACGGGTAGGTGAGCGAAATCGCAGCGAGATTTTTTCATGGCCCGAATGAATATGCAAATTGGGCAAAGTTCTTGGGCTCAATTTGTTCAGAAGTCGTGAACATCTCGTTTGCGCAGCCTACGTTTCTAGAAAGAATATCGTCGAGATCTTGACGCCATTAGGAACGTCGAATTGCTCGCCTTCAGCGATCTACGCCGCTACTGAATGGAACGATAGGAAGTAGTGAGATGAGAAGAAATGATCTAAATCCGAATGGATCCCAGAACACCAAGCCGCCCACACCAGCTTCATATTCATTCTTATTTTTATCTATCACATTTGTTTAGCTATCTTATTTTTCCGGACACACAACTGACACTGAGCACTCAAAAACAGACACAAATAGTCAGCATTAAAACTTTCGCTTCAACATAGAACTTCCCGTAGTTACTCTTATGTTCTAGTCATTCTAATCGCGTTGTTCATTTAGAATCAATGTAAACATCAGCAGGGCTAAGAAAAGGAAACTATGTCCCAAACTGTCACTTCGAGATTTTGCAAATGAAGACTTCGTAGATTAGACTTTATCAAAATCTGGTTGGGTGAGAAAGAAGAGGAACGTGACCAGTCCAAGTGAGCAGCGTATTGTTGCTAAGGAACAATTTCGTGCACATTAAAAATGGAGATTGATGACCGAAAGACAGAAATGAGAATATAAGGAAACGATTATGTCATGCAGGAGGAAACAGAAAGAAACGGTTGTAGTGTCTAAGTATAAATTTTAGGTTTCAACTGTTTGCAAGAAACTTGAATAATAGGGTGCAATAAGAACCTATTTGTGTTCTTCGACTACGAAGAACTTCTTTCAAACTCAGAAGCAACTCACGTTTCGTTCCCAGACAATTTTTGAGTTACCGTAGTCGGTTGATTACCTCATCGTCTTCCACAATCAGAACCTTCATTACTTTCAGGATAAATGTGTCATGTAGGGTTACATTTCAAATACTAAGTAAACTAATTTGAGCAACAGGTAGAAACACCAATCTGCGTTGATCAATCCCTTTAGGATATGCTATTCGTTGGACTCCAATAATCAACGTCGACCTGAATGAATGCATATTCAGTCTATAGAATGACTTATGGGATCCTTCCCTTATATCAATGCAACGTTATTATTCTCTCGGGAAAGGCTCGAGTTTAGTACGCTGATTTCAGAGGAATAAAGGTCTTGGTTTGCCCGAAGGAAAACGATCGAACAAACAACTGGATGTGTCTTGCTGTGTGCCTTTAGCACTACCATACATGCCCAATCCTTATGCGGTTATTTGAACAAATGTAGAGAGACTGGACAGTGAAGCAAGAAACACAAAATCGTATAGTAAAGTAACTTCCTCAGTTTTGTTGTCTACGTTCCTAAAGACTGAAGGTTACTGGTGTGCTCGACCGCCATTTCGCTCATACAGGGTGTTGGAATCATCCAGAGAATACCGATTACCATGTCTTCCGATGACTCAGAACGACTACGTCAGAATGAATACCCAGCTGCTTTTTTCAAACTCAGCAAAACAATTCTGACAATGAATAATGGGCATGACGCACTTCACACATGTGTTTTCCTATGTAATGACGAGTTTAATACAGCCTTTAATTCCTAAACTAAATGGTTACCCTCTTGAACTCTTATGTAATCGGCATTAAGTCATCGATAGGTTAATGTAGTTGTAGGGACTATATCATCTACAGATCGCTTTCTGAGAAATCTAAAAAATGATAGATGTTGTTTAACTCAAAAAAAGATGATCTGAGCTAGGAACCCCCTAAAGCTTCCAAGAAATCAGTAAACGTAGGACCAAAAGGGGTATTATCCTAAAGAGATACTTCGAAGTGCTTTACAAGCTTGTCAGTAGCACCAATCCTGATAAACACTTTCTGAAAACAAGGAAGCCCATTTAGTTGCGCTTCACTCGATGCTCTACAAATCTTATTCGGACTTCTTTGCTGAGAGATTAACCGTTTGTAGTTCACCGATTTCTACAAAGACAGAAGTACGACATGTTCACTAGTAGCTGGCTTTCCTTGCAAAGAGCTTGTTTGGTATAAACGACCCCGAAGTGCAACCTTTATCCTTCTCAACTACTTGACTGACTTTTTGCTGAACCAACAAGCATGATGCAATTGGCATATATGGAAGTACGTTCACAAATGCATGAATGCGCCCGCTTTTATGTGAACAATATAATACGACTCCGCCCAGCAAATACAGGCACTCTTGATCCTAGTCGTTTCACAGAAGCGCAACATCGCTTTTATTCAAGGCTTATCTCTTTATCATTTATATAGAGACGTGCTACGAACCTCATAAGGAATCATTGTACAGCTGAAACTCATTTCTTGAAGCAACGTAGGAAAGCGAAGTGGCCAGACAGACCGTCAAATAATACAAGTATGTTTAGTGGCTAAACCGAACCGCGAACCAGGAAAGTCCCTCGCACAGGGTCGGCAAGCCCGTACCATATATCTGTAGGGAAAGAGGCACTCTTTGGTGAAGATCTAGAAACGCTGTAGTGGCACTGTCCCGAGATTCCAGGTAGGATAAACTCGACTACCAATCATCCATGAAAAAGTCCAATTCCTGAAGTGGAAGTCGACCTCAACGCAAATCCGAAAACATTCGTAGAAAACTGATGCGAGACAATGAGCAGAATGAAAGAAATACGACATGAAAGATCAGCGCTATACATGAAGTCGACTCATAGAAAATAACCGGTGAATTAAAATTCCGGCACATTAGTAGGCGTGGCTCAGCCTTCACCTTGTTCTTTTGGTCTTCTGGACGTTCACGGAAAATGTCTTTCGTTTGTTTACGGACATCTGAAGCAGCAGACAACATGGGTCCCCACCCTTCCTTGCTTAGTTCTATTAATTCATCGGATTCATTTTTGTGCAGCATGTCTCTAAGAGGTTGTATCCGACTCCGGAAAAGGAACAAAAAGTGGACGCTTAGTTACTTCCATCTATTTTTCCTTGCTTTGTATTTATTGAACAATCGACAAGGTTCTGAAATGAGTCATTGTATTGATTGTTAATGTCCAAAGATGGAAAACGAAACATTGTTAATCCTAAGCAAGAATTTTCAAATAATCGATGAAAAATAAGTGCTACATAACCCACCACAAAGAATGAAGGAGCATTCGAAGTTGATCAATCCTTTAGGGATGCGCTATGCATTTGAGTCCATTCATAGCACCGCAGAGGTGACTAACTGCATAACTGGCCCCCACAGTTACTTTTGATGAGCTATAGATGTATCAATTAAGTGTCTTAATTATCCCGGACTAATTTAGTATCTATTTGTTGACCCCGGAGGGTTGGAAGGATTTATGAACTCGAGGTGCGAGATCGAACCCCTGCGTATTCTAGTGCAGCTCGAACCATTGTGGCATATGCGCTTGAGGAATATCTTTATAGAAACAATCCGCATTCTATGCGGATTTAAGGAGGCGTTGCTGCAAAAAAGTATTCTTAGACAGAGATTTGTCATTTCTTCACGAACGCTAACTCCAAATATTGTCAGCGTCACTAGCGATAATCCTATCAGTCGTCGAGTGATTCGATCAGACACCAGAAAATCCTTCTTTTCCTCTTCGGCACTGCTGCTATTAAGTTAGATCTAATGAACTTCGCTCAAAGATACGAATAGCATCATCTCTTTAGGACGATTATTCTTTTGGCGGGAACAAAACTTCTAAACGCCTCGTTCTAAATGTTCTAAATTAAAGCGTAAGAGAATAAAGCGTTTTGCGTTGATTAACCCCATTGGGACTCGGCATGGCTTCATTAGGCACCAAGGAGGAGATCGAATGCATTTTTGGCTTATATAATGAACTGTGACGGCCTAAGCATCTACCAAGTCAGTGTTCTTACGCTTCCAAAGAAGTTGTACCAATTTTCTGAGCCCGGAGCGACGAAGCGCTTGATTTGTCTTCAGCGCGGGATAATCCTGGATGCATTGCAGGGTATATCTGAACGCTGAATAATACACACATTCGAATTTTCGTCTGAACCTTGTATTAAGCGCAACAAAGAAATAGAAGGATAAGGTAATCGCTTTTTATTTACTTTCTATCTTTTTCATGGTAGGGTACGGTGTGAAGTATAACCACAATAATGCTGAGATATTTGCAAAACTCCGGACTTCAGGTATTTGCGGGAGGAACCTTCCCACTTATAAAGCACAGCTGAGAGAAATGCGAAACGAAGGACTCCCATGGTGTGGTGGTGAACGTGTTAGCCCACGGAAAAGGTAATAAGTTGTTCGATCCTCACAACAGACACCTGCGGCCCGGAGTTTTGCAAATAACTCAGCCTCCGTTCCCGCGCTGTACACCAACGTGTCGAATGATTCCGCAATGGAAGCCATCTTCGAACTTCTTGTTGAACATGAAGGAAGAATAAATATGCATGACTTGTCCATCTAGCAGCTAATGCGTTTCTTAAAGAAGTGCCTAAACTACTCGGTTTTCAGATGGTCTGGGAAATATTTCGCGCAAGTGAGGGGGTTGGCAATGGGGCAGCGACTGGTACCAAGCCTTGCCATTGTGTTTATGTCAAAGATAGAAGCCTCTGTTCTCGATCTCCGGCCACTACTCTACTGCAGATATGTAGATGATTGTTTTGTCGCCTTTTCTACGCAGGAGGAGATGGACAAATGCTTTGTATTATTGAACGAGCAGTCCGAGTACATAAAGTTCACCCGGGAGAAACCATGAAACAACTGGATTCCGTTTTTAAACGTTCAAATAAACCTATCAAGTAGCGGTTGCTTTACAAAGTGGCACCGAAAGCCAAGTAATAAGAACATTCTCGTTCATTTCCTTTCTTCCCACCCTTCACACACAAAGAAGGCGCTTGTGGGAAACATTTTTCGAACAGCCACCTCCGTGTTCACTACCAGGGAACTAAAGGAAGAATCGCGTACTTGGCTCGGCAAATAGCCATCTCCAATGGCTACGAAGTAGTAATCGCACGAGACAAGTTTAGAATGAGAGTGACGCGCCCACGCGAAGTGCTTGGCCGAAAGGAAGTCTCGTTTTTGTCGCCTTTTATTAGCGGTGACGCAAGCGTAGCTACTAAACGATGCTTAAGACAGGTAGGTCTAGAGGAATCGGTAGCGATAGTTGAAATACCACCGGCTACTCTACGTCGTTAATTAGTTCGAAACCCCTGTATGACCGTCTATGTGAAACAACAAATTGCGTAATTTGCCCTTACGGCAGCGACGGTGATTGCATGAGTTCAGGTACGATATACCTGATCTCTTGTAGTAATTGCGGCGGTGAATACATTGACGAAACGGGCAGACCTTTTGGTATCCTCATAAAAGAACACCTAGATGGCAAACGAAAACTAAGACGAAGCACCCCACTAGGCACGCATAGGATACAAAAAGCATAGCGGAGATGATTTTGAAGTAAAAGTCAATATCCTTGAACAGAGGACTAAAACACCAGCGCGAAAACTTCTTGAGGCTTTTTGGACAGGTGCCAAAAACCCTGCAATGAATAGCAGGGATGAATACCCAGAGGTCATACGCGACCTGACCCCGTATGTTCGCATCAATTTCTGATATGGGATGGTGCAGTTATCAACCATATGCGACTATAATCAGCTGTTCTAAACTTCCTCATTGGAAGTCACGTAAAAAGCGGTGAGTTTTTCGAGAAGCTGTTGAATCGTGTAATTACCATAGAGTTTTTCGTCTTTTTTAAGTGTTATTGAAGCGAAATACAACCACAACGTTGCTGAGATATTTGCAAAACTCTGGACCGCAGGTGTCTATGGTGAGGAACGAACGCGCTATTATCCTTTCCTGGGAGTAACGCGTTCACCACCACACCATGCGGGTCCTTTGTTTTTGTTTTTGCAAATATCTCAGCAACGTTGTGGTTGTATTTCGCTTAGTAACCTGCCATGAAAATTATAGAAGGCAGAAAACAAAACGTTAAACATTGTTATTGAAGCGTTTGACCTAGTAAGTTGCGTATTAGTGTACCCTGCCAGGCCCTGAAGAAGGCGATACTGCCGAAACGTCAGCTAGTGTTGTGTTGTGTTGTGTTTCTTTATAGAAGCAAATGTATGCTGTTTGAAAACCTCGCGATTGCTGAACAAGAAAACGACGCATTCATATTCAAATGCCGAGGTTAAGAGAAAGTCGATCCTGTGAACTATCTGAGCCTCATTATACTTGACATATTCTCAGTGAATGCACTAGGAACGAGAATGTATGATGTATAACAACCTCGCGATTACTGAGAAATTCATAATTTAATATCGAAGTTAGTTGACCGTGGGACATGTTTTTATCGTTGCAGAATTTGTAGATGAGTTTTGCAATAAGCATTCTCTCTGGCCTCACTGCACTTTATATAGCACTTTAAAGCTTATTCCTTTGTTAAAATTCCGTCGTATAATACTTTTCTTGAAACTTCGTTTCATACGATTCTAAGCTGGTTTGAATGAAACTGTACTCAACAATCGAGCATTGAGTTGGCAATTGGACATTGAGTTACTGTGGGAACTTGAAATGTCATCAAAGTATCGGCCTCGTAACGGCCTCCAGCCGAAAAATTCAGAGATGACAATGTTATGTTAACCTTTTATTTTTGCCTACTGTAATCGTTCACGGCAGGGTATGATGATAGGTAATGCGAGATACAACCACAACGATGCTGAGACATTATAAGGGCCTCCGTCGTGTAGTGTACGCGAGCCCCCGGAAAGGGTAATCGTGGTTTGGTCTGGCCTGGAGTCCACGTTTAGCTAATATCTTCGCATCGATGTGGTCAATTCAGAGATGGTTCGAAAGGCTTCTTAGCTGCGATAGGTGCTCTCGTGAAATAGGAGGTTGTAGGAGCTCATAAGCAGTAGACGACGTGCATTGAAAGCTGATGACAATCGAAGCTGCCCGTTCAAAAACCATTGGACGCTTGAAGAAGAACTCAGCATTCATAATTCAACAATCGTTTGTCATTTGAAGGATTGGATATTGCAAAAATGAAAAAGCTTGATAAATGAGTAGCGCATGAATTGAAAGAACGGCAGCGAGACCGTCGTCAAGAAATCTATTCTGCTTCTTCTTTGAATAACAAAAACCAGTCATTTCTCGATCAAATTGTGACATGCGATGAAAAGTGAATCCCACAGACAAAAGACGATATTCCACGGGGATGTCTTAGTAAAAAGAGGATCGTAAGCAATTCTAAAAGCTGGATGTGCAATAAAAGATGGTTGCCATGAGTCCTCCATTTCGGAAGGATTCGAGTGGTACAACGTCTTTAGTATAAGCGAAACGATCGCACCAGAAAAGTGAGAAAAACTATTCTGTGAAAAAATTGGTGCACAAAAAATACAGCGTATATAACCACAATGATGCTGAGATATTGGCAAAACTCCGGACCGCAGGTGGCTATAGTTGCGAACAAATGCGCTATTACCCTTTCCGGGGCTAACGGGTTCACAAACACACCATGCGGGTCTTTCGTTTCGCGTTCTCGGGTGATTGCTGATGGCACTGATCGATAGAGCTAGTAGAGAGACAACGCGTCACCACCTGGAAAGGGTATAGCGCGTTCGTTCGCCACCGTAGACACCAGCGGTCTGAAGTTTTGCACATATATCATTGTCACTGTGGCTGTTTCGCACATAATACCCTGCCATGCGAAATTATAGTAGGCAGTAAATGAAACGATAAAATTGTGATTTTGACTACATCCTCAGCTTAACTGGGTTCGTTCCCCATTTTGACTCCCTAGATCAATCCCGTTGATGGGTGATTGTTGATGGCGCTGATCGATAGAACTAGCTGACAGACAGGCGAAACGATGAATCCGTATGGTGTGATGGTGAACGCATCACCACCTGTAAAAGGTATAGCGCGTTCGTTCCCCACCGCAGACATCTACAGTCTGGAGTTTTGCAAACATCTCAACATCATTGTGGTTGTATTTCGCATTACACCCTGCCTTGAAAAATTATAATAGGCAGTAAATAAAAAGTTAAAACAGCGTATGTATTGAGACGTTGCTTTCAGATGCGCTCCAATCCTCTTGTTCTACAGTACTGGAACCCATTTGCACGATTAACGCTGCAAACGTTGGATGAGTCATGCTATGGAGCCCTGTCTCACCCATATGCTAATTAGACCTCCTACTAACCGATTATTACTTTTTCCAAGCGTGGATCGGATGGCAACAATGTCCATTTAAAAGGGGCGTGTAACGCAGTAAGTTGGCGACGCCTGCGATGTACACAAGTGGTTGGTTCGATGCTCTCCTCAGAACAAAGGAACCTCATCGATATGGAGTCCGCAAATTCGTAATACAGCTATCTAATGGGACAAAAATGCCAATATACCATCGATAGGCCTCCACAATTCACTGTAGTTGCTGTACAGGCGAAATATGCATTCAGTCTCTTTCACAATGCTTAACCAAGTCGCATGCATCCTTGAGGGATTGTTAAACCCCAAAAGCTTTGTCTTTTTATGCTTCATTGAAACATTTCAACAGCTTACACATCGAAGACTGTCTATGTTTTCTCTCAATACTACACTCCTTTACTAAAACACGTTTATCACTTTCACAACCACAACTCCCTTGCGCGCAGAGGTTAGTGATCCTCCCGTCGATCAGCAAAGCAAAGGTGCTATTCGACTCCTTCTTCAAAGCTTTCCCTAATCGAAGCCGAAACCCTCCCCCCCTCACCTGGGATAGGTTCAAAATTGCAAGAATTCACTCGACCAGCATTCTACGACAATCATAAAGAAGACGAATTCCTCAATACCTTGGCCAACTGCAATAATAACAAATCGAAGTCTGGTTGGAGACAATACCGACCAACACGATCAGTATATATGAGTCGGAATCAGTGAACCTCTATTGATTAACTGACATCAGCAAAAACAGGTTCCACATGATGAATTCTCAATAGCAAAAAACATCGAGCTCACCTGAAACCCAGTTCAAGCCGCCAAGAATCTGTAATGCTATGTGTCCTCTGTGATTTGTGTATCATGGTTTTCGCAGTTAAATCAGATGCTTTACGTCAAATGCTATGCAGAGTAGCTTCTCAAGTTCACCGCTCCCCTGAAGGAAAACGACCAACAATTTGAGAAATCGGCCTTCAAAAGAAAATGTTCTGCTTTATGTGGCAAACTTGATTCAAATACAGCCGGAAAGGTTGGTCTGTACTACCGTATTCCACCATCAAACGACGCCGACACCGCTGCAGAACGTGCCTTGAAGCATCACGTATATGAAAAGCAATTTGATAACTGCGACAAACTCAAGAACGTCTTCGAGACGCCGTTACGTTCTTGGAATAGAAGGTTCTACAAAAAATGGGGTACTACTAGTGTAGTAAAAGAATATCAGATTTTGGACGGAAAAATTGAAATGCCTTCCAACGGTTTACCACCTCAGCCTGGGAGGTGTTCCTGGGTGTCGGGCTGCTATATACATAGGGAGAATTCATTCCCTTAGCAGAGTCTCCCAAGCTGAGAAGGAGTCCGGCGTTTCCATCAGGAAGCCTAGCTAAGAGTGAACCAACACCAGAATCCAACACCGTCCTGGTATATCAAATTAGTCGCATGATGGCGAATCTCCCTCTGATCCACAAGGGATGCCTGTGATGGTGAAGACCTGCGGCAGACTTTGGCTAAGCTGACCTCGGGATTCCAGGGAACCACGGGAACCACAGTGGCTTAACCAGCAAATCTCCGAGGAATGGAGATTGTGCTGGGGTCCGCACAACTAGTGAGACGGGCCGTTCAAGTATCAAGTAAGTAAAACTAAAATACATAAACTCAGCTCACATAAAACTATTGAACAAGGCAAGGATCATTAGAATCAATACATTCTTGGTGGCAAGGTCGATTTGTTTCGATGGCTTGTAATTCTGAATTATGGATGCGATGAATTCTTCTGCGCAGCTTTTGGAGGAGGTTACCTTTGCAAACGTGTTCCCGACCCGTGTCGTGAGGAGGAATGAGATCTTTTCTGTCGGCCATACCTGCATATATACGCTGTCATTTTTATGGTATTACTTTTGGTAGTCTCGCCCAGAATGAGGACATTTTATCAGGAAATCCCATCTGCCGAAGACAAAAAACTCGTCGTCACCACTTTTTGACGCAGATGACCATTTGGGAAACGTTTGTGAGATCATCTCCATCACTCATTAGAATGAACGTCGATTTTCGTATTGGGCTCATCTTTCATGGCCATAATGCGATCGAGAGGCTCATCGTTTTTGTTGCGTTAGAGAAGCAAAGAGAACACTTCATGACGACAATCTCGCTGCTCTTCATCCATGAAGAACGCATTTGTAAAGATTTATCAGCTTTCCAATGTCTTGCAAATAAAAATTGGCTGTTGAGCTATGGACATTGTTTCTTTTTACAAGCGTCGGGTAATTTTTGAAGGTCCGGCATCGATTACTGGATCGTGGTCCACCAAGCCTTCTATCCCCATCGGGGTCAGTGAATTAATACCAGGCTGGTCTGGCAGGATAGCAGCACTGGCTCGACACATCGGTAGGCCACCGCGAGTCATTGTAAAGGCCAGATATGAATTCAATCGCCTCCAAACGATGCTTAATGAAGTCGAATGCATGGCATATCCCTCAGGGATTGATCAACGCCGAGAGCTTTATCCTTTTTTAAAACTTTAAGAGAGATATTAGAGGGTAAATAGTAAAACAAAATGCAAGCTTTAGAAAAATATGCAGTAAAAATGTAGGTTAGAGATAGATATCCCACAATTTTCTACAAAATTGAGAGAGTCGAAAACAGCCACTACTTTTCAACAGCCCTAATATTATTACGACCGACAATGAATATATCGTCAGGCTATGTTCTGAAGAGAAATCAAAGATGAAAATATAGTAGAGATCGGCAAGGGCATGTGTTCTCTCGGAGTGTACCGATATTCACACAATCGTGTCATGAACAGGTGACAACCATTGTAAAAAAACATTAAGCTGGCAGAGCGGAGCGGGAGTCGGACGCACTGCCGACGAAACTGATGCAAATCCATGCCGATGACGTGGAGGAACGCATCTGTTGAGGATGTCGCGTTCTTCTGCCACCATGGCTTCATCCTAGGCGTAAGTCAAAACCAGGAGAGGTAGGATAGAAGTAGCCTTTCATATTCAAAAATTTTGCTTCTATTTGTCATCAAAAGTAGTCAGATTTGGTTGTGAACATAAAATACAGTGGTTAAGACGTTTGTCGTTGACCTGTGTCCTGTAGGTACGTTCCGTGCATTCGACTTTATCAAGCATCGTAGAGGTGATTCAATGCATACCTTACCAATAGAATGACTTGCAATGTCCAATAAACTTACAGTGTACCAAGTCAGTGTTGCTATCCTCTGGTCTGGTACCAACCTGCCGACCCTGGAGGGTTTGAAACCTTTGTGAGCATGGAGCATCATAAATCGAAGCGACTATCTGCATATTGCAGGACACTTCTAGCCACTGCACTATATGGTCTTCGTTTTGAATATAAAAGCAGAAAAGTGCTTTGATGTATAGACGACCATTTAAGACAGCTGAAAAAAATGCAGTAGAAACTAATGCAGTAATAGAATTAAAAATAACAAGAATAGGTTAATAATTTCACTGTTGAAAAAATCTGTGAAAAACATGCAGAACTACATAAAGGATGAAGGATAAAGCTCTCGGCGTGGATCAATCCTTCAGGGATGCGCCAGGCATTCGACTTCATTAAGCATCGTTGTACGTGATTGAATGCATGTCTGGCCTCTATAATGACTCGCGGTCGCCTACCTATGTATCGAGCAAGTGCTGCTATCTTCCGAAACAAGTCTGAGTACGAATTTGCCGACCCTAGAGGGATGGAAGACTTGGTAATCTTTGAGCGCTACGATCGAGATCAAGTGTATTGCAGAGCGCCTCTGACCACTACACTACACGCGCCCCTGCAGAATTACATATGGATGCTATTGTTCGCAAAAACTTTCATTTACTAAACTTCACCACTCAGTTTTTTGAGAAAAGCAACACAATTTGCCAACTTGAAAAAACCACTGCATGAAGTAATTAGCACAATTTGTGGAACCGCAATGGAATTGGTGTCAAATACGCCAGAACAAAGAGGTTACTTTGGTAGTTTACTAAAGTAATAATGGAAAATGAAGAGACATCAGAGCGAATAGTGCAATTCCCACTGTTGAACTTCTCTACAGCTCAAATACATGTGATTCCTAACCACTGCTCATTTAATCTTGCCTGCCAAATAGTGGCAATATAGCTCAATTTTATGCCTCCAGGTGATATAACGTAGCCCCTAAATCATGATTCAGACGAGAGAGCGACAACTACACTTTGCTAGCTCCTGATGAAATTTGTAACGAGTAACATGATTGGCTATCATTAAGGGTAACAATTACAGAGAAAAAAAGACAGTAGCCGAGATGAAGAGCAAACTGTCAATATCTGAGAGACAGCGCCTGGGCGACAAATGTCATAATTCTGGACGAGATAGTTGTGATGAGACGGCAAGCAGCTTGATTCCATGACGTGGCGCGTTACAAAGGTCTGGACGCCCGGAAAACTCTGCTATTTGCTAGTACTCATCTAGAAGCTCCCCATGAATGTTGTTACTGTCACTCACAAAGAGAGATAACATAACTTTATTCACAATTTCAACTTATTATTTACTGCCTACTCTTTTTTTAATGGCAGGGTATATTGCGAAATGTAACTTCAATGATGCTGAGATATTTACAATACTCCGGACCGCAGGTGTATGCGGTGGGGAACGAACCCGCTATTGTCCTGCGGTCCAGAGTTTTGGCAAATATCTCAGTATCATTGAAGTTACATTCCGCAATATACCCTGCCATTAAAAAAAGAGTAGGCAGTAAATAATAAGTTAAAATTGTGATTATAACTATAACCTCAGCTTAACTGGGTTCGTTGCCGATTTGTGCCCCCCAGATCCAGAAAAATCTAATAACTAAGGCGCTATCTACCGAATGGAGTTTTCGAGTGTGACGCTAAATAATTTCCGAGAAGCGCCATTGTTTTGTCAGACTTTTCTTTTCATTATCAGCATCTGCGCTCACAATATTCCAATAAGTCTGATGATTATGTGGATCCGATTTATCGCGCTCGACCCTTTCAGAAACCCAGATTGCTCGTACGGCCATCCGATCTTGTGTCAGCCCTGTTGAAGATGACTCGAGAAGAGAGTAGGAAGCATAACACAAATAACGCTTTGGTTACTGTTATCGTTGTCGTTGTAGTGCAGGTTCAATCTAGTTCGATTTAGCCAGCTGAGAGAAAGGCGAAACGAAGGACCCGTGTGGCGGTGGTGAACGCGCTACTCCCCGGAAAGGACAATAGCGCGTTCGTTCCCCACCGCATACACCTGCGATCCGGAGTTTTGCAAATATCTCAGCATCATTGAAGTTATAACTTTATTCGTTTGACAACATCAACAGCAAGGTATAAATCCAGAGATCGTATCAATTCAATGCAAAACTGGATTTCAAATCCTACACAAACACGTGAACAATAACACTGTATAGAAGATAACGTAGGAAAACAAAAAAGAAGATAAAAAACAGAAACAGTTTCGTAGGTGGCTGTTCAACTACATTTACCGAAGAAACAAAAAAGAATACAAAAAAAACCAAAGTGGCTCCAGCCTATAAATTTACATAAGGAATAAATTTCGAGGCAGATAAACCCTAACGTGAAGACACAACAACATGTTAAGCGTTACTTCGTTGAAAGACTTTGCTTGATTAAACTTTTCAAATAGTCGACTCGATTACCAATATTGGTACCAGGGAACTTCTCGATTACCGCTTGACACATCTGTTTCATACTAACCTTAAATTCGAAAGTACTTGACGTATAACAAGCTGACAAGTTAACAAAGACATTGTACAAATTCTTCACATCTCTCTTCTTCGTAAAGGATTGATATAGTCCGCTCAAATCCTCCAACTAATAAATAACAAAAGATGGTAATTCTCGGTCAGCCTACCCTCTTTTACTTCGCTACTTTAAACAACGAGTGACATTGTAATGTAACTTGATCACATCACCTCAATCTGTTGATTAGTCATCGATTAGCTTATGCAAAATTTCTCACTCAAAGAATTTCGCAATACCTAAGACTGTCACGATAATGTTTCCCACGTTAAAACGAAAAGCAATTGGCAATACAACTATAATGAAAGAGAGCTCGTAAAATTCAGTAAATAAAAATGAGAGAACGTTTAACTGATTTATTTGCTTGGATACTTGGACGACCCGTCCTCACGTGTTCTGCGGGCCCCAGCACAACCTCTATTTTTTTTCAGAGTTTCGCTGATTTAGCCACAGCAGTTTCCTGGAGTCCTGAAGTTAGTCAGTCCAAAGTCTGCCCCGGGTCGTTTTAC
Source organism: Angiostrongylus costaricensis (assembly GCA_900624975.1). Lineage (NCBI taxonomy): Eukaryota > Metazoa > Nematoda > Chromadorea > Rhabditida > Metastrongylidae > Angiostrongylus > Angiostrongylus costaricensis. Next base: position 29,538 of record UYYA01000344.1, read on the forward strand.
CACCACAAACGGTCGCCACCCATGTGGATCAGATGGAAATTTGTTAAAAAGCGAGCGGTTTGATGCCAGGGCGGTGGTGGATCCTGTTAACGGTATTGGTTTACTGTAAGCTGGGCTTCCTGATGGAAACGCCGGACTTCTCAGATTGGGATACCCTCCTGGGAGATGAAACTCTCCGCCGTATATCGTAGCCCGACACCCAAAAACGCCTCCCAGCCACGATGAGGCGGTGAACCGTTGAGAGGATATCCACTACTCACACAGCATTTCCCTCGTTAAGCGTTGTTGCTTATAAAGGGTGTTCAAAAATCCAAAACTAAATTAACACAGTGAAGAAAATGATGCCACTGTAAGCATAAAACTCTACATTGAATCGCGTGGTTCTTCATTTGGCATGAAATTTGGACGATTGAACGTAAAATGACACCAAATTTTGCAAAAAAAGAGGATGGTACGCGTTGTTCTTGTATGTCATAAATTGTAGGATTTTCCTCTCATTATTACAAGTAATCAATTAAAAGAACACCTGGGAGAGATCGACTTGTGATAATAACTCTTCAATTACGCTCTCCAATTCCTTCTCGGACGGTTTTGTCTAAACAATAAATCTGCATTACTCTCCCGGAATTTATAAGAAAAAGCTCATTTGGCTGAAAATAAATTGCGAATGAAAAAGACTAGGAAAAAACAACGATAACAATAGTAACAACCTCCTGTAAGGTTTCAACTGAAGTACTCGAACTCGTGTCTGCATCGCTATCCTGAAATAAAACGTGTAATGACGGAAAAACCTTTGAAAATGGTAACGGGCTGGTACCACTTAAGTCTTACTATTCACTCCCCCTACCCATTAATGATTATTTCCGTTACAAAATGCGGATATAATGAAGTTCTCTTATAAGTGTTAGCCACCTTTGATTCCTTTCCAGACTTTTTCATCTTGTTATCGGAGTCACTTCCAGACTCAGCTTTTGAGGTCGTTTCCTTCCGAGTGTCGGACTGTTTTGCCTCAAAATAAACACATCTGTTCTTGCGTTCCGAAAACGAAAATGACGAGACGGTACCTTTCTAGGCTTCTTTGCACTGTTTCCACTCAGTGGCGCCTTCGAAGTGGATTTCTTGACGACCTCATTTTCGTCATCATCGTCTGTGGACTAAAAAGAAAGCAATTACATCGTTTTTACAGTAAGGATATATATATCTATGTTTATAGTTCTACATGGATCTCATCCTTTGATTTCTTGACGCGCTTAATTGCCGAAGGCGTTTTTGTTCCAGAAGACTTGCGTTTTTTAGCAACTCGACGAGCATGATCCACAGTTTTCATCAGGAAGACCATTATTGTTGTGACCTAATAATGCTACGTATAAGGTCAAGAGAAAACTTTAATAAATTGTAGGAAGAACGCCTACCACGGCATCTTTTGATTGACCACCACTATGAAGACCGAGTATGTTCTTTATGGTCTTCAGCTGATCCAGACTAAGCTTTTGCAGAAATGCAACTTTCTTCTTAAACTCTTGTGAATCCTCTTTAAACGCGAACCTTAACAAAGAAAAAATTCATACGATGAAATATGTTAACATAGAGTTTCAAATAGTTCCAAAAAAGAAGAAGAATGACATATAATTCATGACACTTCTTGATAGCCGCAAACAGCAAAGGAATATAAAAGTAAAACATGGAAACGAACCCTGTAAATTTGCGAATCTCTCTCTTAACGATGGACGCCTTACCAGGATGTCCATATAGTACTCTATGCATTGTTTTCAGTTCATCGGCGCTATGCTTTTTCAGCTGATCATCAACTGTAAATACTTATTACGCAACTACTATTACAAAAGCAGACCAGTAGCTGAGTGTGGGCAGCGATGTACAGCGGAGGGATTCATCTAACAGGGCCTCCCAAGCTGAGGAGTCCGGCGTTTCCATCAGGAAACCGAGCTAAGAATAAACTAATAGCAGGATGCGTCACCGCCCTGGTACTAAACTAGTCGCACGGTGGCAAATTTCCCTTTAACCCACACGGGCGGTGACTGCCTGGGGGGTGGCGAACTGGGGCAGACTTTGGCCTGGGTGACCTCTGGACTCCAGGGAACCACATTAACTAATCCAGCAAAACTACGAAAAAAAGAAGATTATGCTGGGGCCCGCGCAACCATTGAGGATGGGCCATCCAAGCATTCAAATAAAAATATATACATATATATATATATATATACATACATATACGTAGAAGTTTTTCATGCCAATTTGAACCTCATGCAATGTTGAATACAAGCCCAAATCAAGCAAAGTAATGGAAATTCATACTGTATGCTATTTCTCCGAGGGGAACACCATCACCCATTTGCACAGAAGCAGGTTTCTTAACTGTCGGAGTGGCAATAGAAATCCTATCGACTTTATAACGCTCGCGCTTGCCTTCTACTTCCAACGGCAAGTCATATATACCTAAAAAGCATGAAAAATAACGACTATGTAGAAATGTCTCCTCTACGATAAACAACTGCGAAACATTCAGTAAGTGTGGTGAACTACCTTTCTTCTTCTCCTTTTCGTATTCTTTTTCGTCGTTTTCTTCATCTTCTCCTTCAGCCTCCCCGTCATCCTTTATCTCAATTTCTCCACCTTTCATAATTTTTTCAGGGGCAACGTCCACATTGGAACCCACTGTATCGGTTGGTTTTGTGGAAGACATTCCAGGCGTCTGCAAGTACTATATAGTCACTTTCAAGTACATGACAGCACTCAAAACAGTTCTACATCGGTCTCCGTCGCAATATATTCCTTTGTTTGCACATTCTGATCAACAGATGACTCTCCAGTTGTTTGCATATTCGTTTCCTCCTCCACATCACCCTTCGCTTCATGGGCTTCAACAAGCTTCTTCGGACTTTCCATAATAGTTACAGCTTCCTACAATGTATATAAGTATCCAGAAAAAACAGTAAAGACAAAAAACATCGACCGCATGGAAACGTTGTTCAGTTACTTGCTAGGCATAATTCAGTCGTTTTCATATTTATGAAAAGTACTCCGCTACTGACACATAAGGCTCGGAGTCTGAAGTCTTGGTCGGGGTAGAACTAAGTGACTAAGAATACTTCCTACTGTATATCTTAAATAGGCATACACTTCAATCGATTGGTTATTGATTGAAACCAAGAGGACTAGACTCTAACGATCTTTTCCAACAAAATGGACTTCTCATGCTACTAAACCTTGACCTCCTGGATCCAATAACCGTTTCCTTTTCTCGTTGATATTTGAACCCTCGACAGTGGACGAAACGAACAAGGAGAACTCTGCCTATCAGTTAACTATGGTAACTACCACTGTGCTACTGCTTGCTGTCGCAACGCTCCAATGTTCGGGCATCGCTCTCCTCTTTGAATTTTAAACATCTAGTTCCCATGACCGATTTCCTATTAACCTAGGCATTGGTCAAATAATTCTTTATAGCCTGGCTGAGCAAACACAAGTTGTTACTTCATTCTTCATTCCGATGAAGCCAAACACCTCCATAACTAAACAGAAAAAATGCTAAGCCAAGATTTCAATCACACTGAACACAGAGGAGCTCCTTCAAACACTCCCTGCTTTCACCCCGTGCTTGCTCAACAAGAATATAAAGAAGTAAGCATCTAAATTGAAGATGTTTTAAAAAACTTTGCCACGTCCTTATAACGAACGAAAAAACTCCCTTCGACACTACCTGAGCCGCTCAACTAACTTCATGAATAGAAAAGAGGCACAGAATCATGCAAAATGCCTACAGCTGTTGTCCAAAGCGCACGTCAACGAAAATTAGCGTCTTGATACCTGTATCGATTCCCATTCCACTTGATATCAAACCAAAATTGTAGTGAACCAAGAAAAGTGCAGGTAACAGCATTAGACCTGCTGGGTCATTAGCCGAACCACTAGCATGGTCAAAACAGATGAAGCGTAATACATTTTCGAATGTCTTCTACCAGACGCGCACAATCTAGTTTTTTAGTAGAGAAATTCGACAATAGAACACATTGGAACTCACCGTCTCCTCATTACTGTCTACAAGAAGTATGTTGTTAGTGGTGTTCTGCAGCAACGCCATCGCCGGACGGAAAAATAACACCAACCGTGCCCTGACCCTCAAAGCCACAACGCCGCGAGTTCCCGCGCAAACTGGCGTGATTACTGCGGATGCGGTGCATACATCAACTTCAAATGTTTACTTGTCGACTTTATGGTTTACTATTCTATATTTTGATTTGCTAGACCCGACGACTCCGTTCTATTATATAAGGATTAAAGGATAAAGCTCTCGATGTTGATGAATCCCTGAGGGATGCGCCATGTATTCGACTTCATTAAACATTGTTTGGAGCCGATTGAATCCATATCTGGCCTCTACAATGGCTTGCGGTGGCCTGCCAAGTCTGGTACCAATTTGCCGACCCCGGAAAGATGGATGGCTTAGTGGGCCTGGAGAGTGGGGATCGATTACATGTGTATTGCAGGGTGCATCCGACCACTGCGCCACACGCGCTTTTCTGTTGTATATGCATTTGTAAACAGCAGAACAAACCTCTACTGAAAAAGTGCCTGACATATCTCGGACGCAAGCCGAATTAAAACCAACGAATAATTGCTAATAAAAGTGTTTATTCATAAATTGCTTGAAAGGGAAACGTGTGCAATCGGAAAACAAAGAAAAGGGAGAAAGTCAGCAAAGCGAAGCAAAAGGCAATTTGTTTGCTGCGAACGTAACTGCTCCTAAAAGGACGGGGCATGGCGACAGCGACATGCCATTCTGAACAAACTCACTTAGATAACTTCTAAAAATGTAATCTGAATAACATACATGGAGCCTTTCAACTAGCATATACCGGTACCGGTGTGCTCATAAAGAATAAGCCGTAAAGGATTTCACTTAATAGTTTGTAAGAAACGGTGCAGTGTCGAGCACAATCTTTCGGTTTGAATGTTCCTGAATGACTACCTCAAAGAAAAGCACCTAAAGGAGATGGGCTTGAACAGCCGAAAAGAAACGAAGAGAGCGACAATCGCCCGAAATATGCTACTAGACCCACTATAAATTTTAATATACAATTGAAAAAATTCATCTCAAATAGAACTTCTTGACACACCTTCAGAATCTAATGCAATATGATGAAGAAAGAAAAACAAAGAAAGACACGAAACTTTACTAATCGACTAAAGAATAGTGCAACTCCATCCACTGAATAGACCCTTTTTTGATTGACTCTGACCACCGATATTGACTCGACCTGAAAAGAAATGAAGAAGTTCGTCTTTTTTTTTTGCTAAGAAACAAGAATAACAAATATGGTAAAGTTGGAAAGACCCTCTACCACCTCGTTCTCCGAGGACTATGAAACCAGGTCAAATCAAAAAACTTTGCACAGGCTTATTTTCTATCTATAGAGTACGAAGAAACGGAAGGGTAACCTTTTAGGTGCCTTGAAGAATCCAGTTCAGCGCTAAACTATCAGAAAAGGTTGAAAGAATGACGGTCAATTCAATCCATCTTTAGGAAGGAAAAAAATGTCTGCTTATCAAATTTTATATGTATGCATGAATATATATATATATATACACATATATATATATATATGTATATATATACAAATATACAAAAAATATATATATATACAAACATACACATGTGTAAATGTGCAGGCATACACGTATACATGGACATATATATATGTATATATATGTATATATATATATGCAGATTCCAGTGATTCTTGCATTTCATTCGCTTCCTTACATCCATCACCCACGAAAACCGCCAAACTTCTGTATGTCGGTTGGGCTGGGCTGCTGCCCGAGGAATGTTCGTCTTCGTTCTATGTCTTGTCTTGCTGGCAAAATTGATTTTCCTTAAAGTCCTGGGAAAGTCGTATTTGAACTTTTCCATGTAGACTGGAGGAAATTAGCTGATCTTATACAAGCATGGAACTCGTTTCGGCCTCATAGGAATGGGAAACCTGAGGAACTTGGTGCGAGGTCGAACTAGTGCCTTGCTCATACTGGGTGGTATCCTACTAATACGATATACCCCTCTAAACATATGTTTCTGTTATATATGCGTATATATTCATTTGTACATTATAACAAGAAGACAGTAGCAACGTATTTCGAACCATATGAAATACAAAACAGAGTAAACAAAGTAAAGTAATAGATCTACCTGATTGTGAGACAGCATGGGGTTGTCCACGCTCCATCTTGCTTTTGATATCTCTGGCAAGACTGAAAAATGCTTCCTCTACATTGAGATTTGCCTTCGCAGAGGTTTCCATGAATTTTGTACCATACTCAATCGCTAGCTGAAATGCATAAACATGACATAAAGTATAAACGATAAGGCTCTCGGCGTTTATCAATCTCTGGGGAATGCGCTATGCAATCGACTTCACTAAGCATAGTTGGAGGCAACTGAATGCATATTTGGCCTCTAAAATGACTCGCGGTGGCCTACCGATGTATCGAGTCAATGCTGGCATCAAGACAGGTCTAGTAGCAATTTACCGACCCCGGGAGTATGGAAGACTTGGTGAGCTTAGGGCACGGGGATCAACCCCACGTGTACTGCAGGACGCCTCCGACCACTGCGCTACACGCACCTCATTAACGTGGCAACAAGAAACAAAAGTGGGATTCATTTTCTATTGAACTACGTTAGTAATCCAATGAATGAACTCCACATCGATAGGACAGGTGAGGTTCAATCAATACTTTACAAAACATAATATTCGAAAATATACGTTTGGATGATCGATAGGTAAGTAAACACTGCACACCTGTTGACCTCGCTCTCTCGAGACTTGACGTTTATCTTCGGCATCACATTTGTTCCCGATAATCATCCTCTCCACATCCTAAAACTGGGAGTACGAAACCGTTATTTCAGCAGATCTTTCTAATTTGGAAAGGACAAAGAAAGCTAACAAACTTGAGATGCATGCTCCTCGATATTTCGTATCCAGTTTTTTATGTTATCAAAGGACTTCTCATTAGTGATATCATAGACTAACATGATGCCCTAAACACTTCCAACATGTGTAAGTGAAGAGCAGGTGAGAGCTTTAACACAAAAAACAATTACCATGGCGCCACGATAATAGGCAGTAGTGATTGTTCGGAAGCGTTCCTGACCAGCAGTATCCCTAAAACGAATTGCTGAATGGAAGAACGACAACACTCATTTCGGGAAACCATCCAGAAACCAAAACCGCCTCCCTACGTTGCACTTCAAAAGACCCCCCTACTTGGTTGCTGAGATACCTGGATGGCCCGTCTTCACTAGTTGTGCAGGTCCGAGCAAAATTTCCATTTTTCAAAGCCTTGCTGATTTAGTCATTGTAGTCGCTGGAAACCCGAGCCTAGCCAGAGTCTGCCCCAGGTCGTCACCACCATAAGTAGTCGCCGCTTTCGTGGATCAGGAGATTTGCCACCATGCGACTAGTTCGGTACCAGGACGGTGGTGGATCATAATACTGGTTAACATTTACCTGGGCTTCCTTATGGAAACGCGGGACTTCTTCTCAGCTTGGGAGGCCCTGCCGGTAGGATGAATCCCAACGCCGTACATCGCGGCCCGACACCCAGGAACACTTCCCATCCACGACGAAAACGACGAGAAGGAAAACAGTTGGGAGGGACCTCTCTACTAGTACAAATATATTCCTGAACAAGTAGACACTAAGAGTAGTTGTTACAAACCAAATCTGTAGCTTGATCTTCTTCCCATCCAGATCAATAGTTCGAATTTTAAAGTCGATTCCTGGAAAACCGTGGACATATCACGAACAATTCAAAACGTTAAAAGCAGAACTCACCTATTGTCGAGATAAACGAGTTGTTGAACGAATCATCAGAAAACCGAAACAGCACGCAAGTCTTTCCAACCCCACTATCGCCAATGAGAAGCAGCTCAAAAAATAAACAAATTAACAGTATAAGTATAGTATAACAATAGCATGCCTAAAAAACAATTAAGGGGTCAAAATTCACCCAAAAGTGACGAGTTGGAGAACGAACAGTAGACAGATATTAAACAAGAATGTTAAATGAAGGCGATCCAAGCGAAAGTCTCTGCACCAACCTTGAATAGATAGTCATAGGTCTTAGCCATTTCGCTGCTTCCACGACTGGAATCCTAAAGTGTCAGAAGAGCACTACAACGAAAGAGTCACAGAAACCGAACGCCACAGGTTTCGAACGACGGTGCCAAAAAGTAAAGAAGACTCTACGAAAGTTGGCCGCCCGCCAACGTGCGTCGTCGCGCGACCCGCCGAACGCCGCAACGCGGCCGGTCCCGCCGCAGGTGCGCGCGGAGGGCCGGCGGAACGGCACCGTTCGTCTCACATCCTCATGTGCTCCTAGGCTTTGCGAGGAACGCAGGACAGGGTAGTTCTACAGAACGAAGAAATAGTGTTGACGTGACGATATTGAGGATCTCCTTTGAACAACTCGGTGAGGAAAAGCGCGCTGTTGCCAACGGAGTGAAGGTGTCCGTCGTTTGAGGTACGAAGCTCTTCGAATGTCGTTCTCTACTTATTCTTGCGAGTCGTTTCGTCCAGTTGGCGCGACGTTGAGTTCCTCTCTTCGACACCTGAGTGCGGAGATCTCTACTTCGAAGGGAGGACTAAGCCTTTCCTTTGTACTAATGACTTACTCTCATTTTCCGTATATGAACTTATGATAATACGGTCGTTGTTCTCCTTACATATAGCTTGTCTTACTTCCATGTAGGCTTTCATATGTTTTTGTATCCGTACAGGCTCGGGAGAGTTGACGAAGCTTGTTGTTCGACGAGTTCGTGCCGAATCCGTACTGATTTCATTCAGCTGTTTCCCTTTTAAATCCGAGAAACGTGGTTGCTTCACTTAAAATCCAGTAACTCCTTAAACGGAATGTGTTTGGTACCAAAATTGAGCTGTCTGGGTCATATCAGACATTTCATATGCCATATTATCAAGCCTACTTCCCTTTAACCTCGCCATGACTAATCGATATGTATTCTCTCTTTGATAAGCTTACACAAGGTTGACGAGCAACTTCATTCGGCGCTAACGTCTTGACGACTTCGTCTTCATTGCTTCATTTAGGATTGTCTTCTTCAGGATTTTATATGCTTCTAAACCAAACATGGACTTCAGAGTACCTAATACTACGTGGGAATATTGCCTTGTGTTATGTCCGCCAAAGAGTTAACCGTAAGAAAAGATTAATGCTAAGTTCGTGGTCATCTATCGACCACAGTCATCAATGCACCAACTCATGTTGTTCATTTGCATTACGTTCTTCCGAGATATCTTCACGCTTTCCTCTCTGACCACATTACACTAAGTTCGCTGCAGAGAAAACAGCAGAATTACGAGATATATTTGGCTCCAAAGATGTGCTTACTGGACGGATTTACTGAGCTGTTGGCTATCGGCCGGATTCGTGGCTGTTTGTGCGCGTGGTGTAATTACGTACCGGACTTCCACGGCCACGATATGCATGAGCTGTCGCATGACTGAAGAAGCTGACCAAATGGAAGCCCTTTCCAAATTGTAGTTCCTTTCTTCCGCTCCGTATTCTCAACGTGTATCGACTATCTACCTCCCTTCATATGTTTCTCTTTTGTTGCCAATCTGCTCAAATGAATGTGTGATGTTGCAGTTATGGGAGTAGCAACTAGTAGGGACAATGACGAGCTGACGGACAACTTAGTAAAGCACGGCCAAATCGTCACGAGAAGAGTAGAGCTTGCCTTCAGGTTAGTTAGCGTTCGTAGTTCAATGACCATCACCTGTTAGATATCGCATGCAATGTTAATGGTATTTCCAGGCTTGTGGACAGAGGTCGATTTTTCCCAACTGACTATGCGGATGAAGCATATCGTGATAATCCTTTCAAGGTATGATTCTTACTTCGTAGGATAAAAAGGATAAAGCTCTCGACGTTGATCAATCCTTGAAGGATCCAGCTTGTATTCTACTTCATTAAGCATAGTTGGAGGTGATTGAATGCATATCTGGCCTTTATAATGATTCTCGGTGGCCTTCCAATGTATCAAGCCGGTTCTGCTATCCACCCTGACAAGTCTGGAACAATTTACCGACCTCGGAGGGATGGAGGACTTGGTGGCCCTGGGGTGCGGGATCGATGCAATGTGTATTGCAGGGTGCCCCCGACCTTTGCGCAACCTGCGCCCTTCATAAGAAGGTTATTCCAAACCACTCTATGTAAGTGGAGGGTGGGAAGTTTCGTCGGATCAGAAATCCAGTTGGGTGGTCTACATATTCGGTAGTCACGACGCCATAGTTTCATTTGATTCTGTCTCTTATTATACTTTAATCATGACCAAATAAATGAGCACTCAAAACAGTAGTTTTTATCTAAGGTAGCTATCGTTCACCCATTATTGTAGAGCATTGGCTGATGTGCACAAAGTGGTTTTGGGAGCAGCTTCTTTGATTAGATATTAGATTTGATTAGATATATTTTCCTTCTTTCTTGTAGTTTTGAAGACTCTAAAGGTTTTTGCTTCTGAACTTAAAACTTTGCTGTTCATATGTTCATGCTGAATATCTGCCACGTTTTTAACATATCGGGAGTAAAATGTCAATAAGCAGAAATTGATTGCAAGCTGCAGCCCAGAAACCATAGTTAGGGTATTAAGTTCCCGTAGAACGGTTTAATTCTTCTTCACTGAGATACAGTACAATTCACCTACACCGTGTTAGCTTGTGGGATATGCAGAGACAAGTGATTTATCGACAGGTACCCGCTGAGGTAAGCTCGCAATGGACGCCCGGGAAGCTTCATATCTCAGCACCAAGCATGTATGCCACTGTTTTAGAAAAGCTTGACTTACAAACTGGTCATGCTTTTCTCAATGTGGGATCCGGTACTGGATGGCTGAACACTGCTGCTGGTTTTTTGATTGGTTAGTCTCCATAATAAGTTTGTTTTTTCTGAGTTTAAAAAAATCCACTTCCCTCTAATTTTCATAGTTTGGTCTCAGCGTGGCCACAATGGAACTCGATGTCAAAGTGTTCTTTATGCTTTGAACCTTTGCTTTGGCAGACCGGGAACGCAAATTATTTGTCTAGTGTTTTCCTATGTTTAGAAATGATATTACCTTCATACCTTTACACTACGATTTATATCTGCAAATTAAATGGGTACATTCTAATTCTATCGATGGTGGAGTAATCAGTGATTTCTGATGTGTAGATTGTTAGATACTGGAGATACTTAGGATAGAGGAAAAGATGTTTTGCAAGGCAATGAAATAAAGAACTTAAGGCGACTCTGGAGTCAATCACGGAGTCGAGATACACGATAATCTCATCAAGTTTGCTGAGGAGAGGCTTGCAGAAACAATTAAGCGTCCTGAAATCGGCGCATTCAATTGGGCTAAGCCTTCGTGAGCTTCCGACTTTTGTTCTTTTAATAACCTGAACCGTAGACCATAGACTGTAGTTTCCAATCTTATCCATGTATTTATGTCAGACATGAGCCATGATAGTTTCAGATTTTTCCACTGTAATGGTCTTGCACAAGAGGTTTCTAGTGTAGCACAGCTATATGACCGAGTCTATTGCGGTGCCGCCGTAACGGATGAAAATACTGTCAATCGGCTGATCCGATTGCTACAGATTGGCGGAAAACTCATTCTTCCATTTAGAAATAGCGTGAGCTCCTTCGCAGTGGATTTTTAAACATTCTTCCACTTGCTTCTGTGGTTCCAGCTAATGGCCTACACGCGTACGGGAGACAACGCATTTATATCAGAAACCCTCATGGCTTGTCAATTTGCTGATCTGCTTCCACCTACACCGGATGATCGTCGTGACTGTTTGCCTTGTCTCGTACGGTGAGAATTTGGCGTCTTTCATTTTCTGGAAAGCAATGTTTTACCATTTCATGGTGATTCAGGCCCTCTTCCCTCGCGGACTTGTGTAGAAGTGTGATTCGAGAGACTTTGCGAGCGAAGGTCTCGAAAGACTACCCCGTTTTTATGCGGAGCATTGTCGACGACATTAATGCTGGGAGGCATGTCTGTCACGTTCATATATGAGCCTTGATTATCTGTCGTGGACTTGCTACGGCAAAGTGCTTTCTTATATCGTGGTGGCTAGACAAATGTGGATTAGATCTTTGTTGACCTTTCTCTACTGATTTGAAACTCATCATCTTCGATTTAAATGCGCGTTTCTTGTTTCCCTCTTTTTTATGAGACCATTTCAATCTCCATTTTCACATCTCGTGGAAATGTTGAAGTTATTTCATTTCAGAACTAAGAATTCTTACAATATATTTACAATTTAGAGCATCAGTGCACCCCGATAGTGATGTCGAGATGTCTGAAGACCAACGTCGTGAAAATCTCAACATCATTCGTCGTCCAATACGTGTAGAGTTGCTTCGAAACCTTGGAGCAGCTAGAATCCGATTAGAAGGATTTGATCAGACAGGGTATGAGATGCCTGCTTAATCGCATTAAACGTTTTTACATCCTTGGTATTGCTATTTGGCGTTCGCTATATTAGGTCTCACAGTTGCTGTACAATATCTAGTGTACAATAGTACAACCACAACTACTTAACAGTATTGTTGACTACGTAGTCTACCATCCACCCTTTGTAAGATATTCTGTGGAGAGAAAAGTGACTTAAACTGAAGGGTTCAAACGTAAGGTAGCAATTTGTATACACGTAGACCAAAACATTTTCTCTAACAGAAATCGAGACATACATTCGCGCGAAATTCTATCAGTTCAAGTAGAAGATCAGGAGGGAAGGTTTGAACCCAGACATGGTGAAGAGGATCGTGATGCTGACATTAGAACAGGGATGTTCGTCTTCGCCGACGAAGGCCCTCCGTCCGATGATGAAGAGCTAGGTGAAGAAAACAGGTACGTAAATTCTTTGCATCATATCGTAGATTAGCATGGCCCACTTTTTTACATTCGTCAGTACAAAAATAGTGGTTCACAAAATTCGACGACTTTCTTCTTAGCTCATTATGGGTGAGACATTTAGAAAGCAGCTTTTCCTAAAGTTTATTTTTAGTCTTAGCAGTTACACTTCTCCGAAGCTATCAAACCAAGATTCTTCGGTCACCACATAATTCTCTTCATATTCTGTTCGTTTTATAAGCATGACGCTCAAACATAACGCTAGTAGATCATGTTAGATCAAATTGTATGCTGCACTGTTGTTTTACCGTAAATTAAACAAAGTTTTCAGAATGGGCTTACAATGGATAAATGCCATTCTGGGCTTCGAACGCGAAATTCAAGATTATCGTAACTATGAGCGTGCACAGTCTGATTCGCCTACCGACGACTCCTCAAGCGAAGCTTCTTTGAATGAAGAGCCATTTGATATCGTTGATAGTAAGCCAATTAGGCAAAGAAGCAACGGTTCTGGTCATCAAGATGAGGCGAATTCTTTAAATGGAAATACATCGCCGGATGATCCTTCTCTTCCTGTTGTATTTGGTGTTGAAGACGTCGAAGTAAGAAAATGTGGTCTAATTGATCAAGAAAACTTTTGTTTACTCCCAATTCATATCTGCTGCTCAAAATTACTATCATGTGAACTTTTTTAATCTAAAAACCCGTATCCATCGCGGTAGCGACAAAGTAATTTCTCAAGTAGAGGGAACCAAGTACTCCATTTAAGAAACTGTATATTTATGTATTTGTGCTGGGTTCTAACCACTTTCTGTTCCTAAAGTAACATCCAGTATTAGTCTTATACTTACTAGTAACAAATGGGATACTTCATATCATAATTGTTGAAGGAGAGAAGCCGGGACGACAACAAACAGAGGTTTGGAGTGGAGGATGATGAGGAGAACCTTTTCAGGTGATATAATGGCATAAAATTGAAGATTAAATGCAATTAAAAGTAGTTATGATTGGGTTTATCACTAGACTGAGAGTGTAAACATGAGAAGATAAGATTTGTGAAGGTTATTTCAACAAACCCCGTGACATAACTGAGAAGTTATCTCATGGTTTTACATCGTTTACAGGTGTTACACAAGTCGATTGCAAATATGTTCTGAAAACGTTATGATAACAAAGAGCTGAATATAATTAGTATGACAAGTGCACGTGATATTAAAACTTCCGACCTTTCAGCACCGCACCCACAGATGTGTCTCTGAAAAATCAGAAGACTGAATGCGGAGGTTCTGCCATTGCATTGACTAATCTTCTACAACCGTAAACATTAATCGTGTTTGTTTCTAGGGACGGAAGAAACGAATGGTGTTACAAATAACGAGACTGCAAGTGTCGGTCCATCACGACGATCAGCATCACGTCCGCTTTTGTCGCGTAGAAGTGCGAAAAAAGCACGTATAGCCGATCATGATGGTCAGGATGAGGTAAGTTGCTTCGTAATCCACTAAGCTATCTTGACAAAATCATAGTTGGTAGATTGCTACAAAATATTCTTTTTACTTCGGATATTCTAAAACACCTCTAAAAGCCATCGTTTTCTGCTAAGAAAATTGGGTATCTGCACTATCCGGGCAGTTTCTGTATCCATATCCGTATTATGTTTGGACTGAGTTATTTTCTTATAAAATCGATCACTCTAGTCAGAAAAATTGGCACAAGTCGAGCGCGACCGACAGCATGCATCACTGGGGCGTTTTGGGGATGCGTTCAATGAGGCAATATGGAAGCTTCCTCTGCCTAGACACTTGATCAAGTACCTTAAGTTACACTCTATGACACCTGTATTTGTTCCTAGCGAAGTGTCACATGGGAGCTAATTCTCATGACTTGTACATATTTCATCAACGATCAGTTTCTGGCAATGGATATAGCCATCTCCATCCTCTGGAGGCATAATTTTAATAGATGTACATGTTTACATTCGAGTTGTCCGTATACTGATATTATAAGATATTAGCAGACTAACTGTATGTTATCCGTAGATGTTCGAAAGACTTAAGAAGAGCTGTGTACCATAGCAATAAATATTAATTACAAGCTTGGATTTCCCAACTACAGTCGGTTTATACAAGAAGAATTGTACTTGCAAACATTAGTCAATATCGAAGATATCACGTGACGATATGTCAGTATGATTCACTAGGTGGGCCACTGAGAGCCAGTTTGTGCACGAGTTGAGATCTAAAGTAGCATTTGTTTTTGCTGCTATAAGCACTGGTGAAGCAGGAAAACGAAAATAGTCATGGTGGCTACCTACGAAATCTAGAATCCTTATTGACCAGCACATGCAAATCACGAATATTTACACGAACTGTCCGAGGTCGTTGTATAGTACCTGAGACTCCACCGCTGCTTGCTTGATCCCATCTGAAAAATCACCGCGATTGGAAATTGTGACGATTCAATGGTGTTTTGCAAATTTAGAAATCCGAACTTTGTACGAGTTACTTTACTCCCACTGCTCAACGCAGCTATGGCGGCAGCATTTGCATCACGATTTCGTTTCGCTTCAGCATCAGCACGCTGCATTTCCTGCAAAGCACATTAGTTATCTGCTCGTGTAATAAGTAGTTTCGTAACCAAATTGCGACTGTACTTTGTAATCAGAATGCATTTTCAAAGAAAACCGGCAAAAATCAATGTTAATTTTCTTCCCATCTCAATCTTCCATGAACATCTGAATAAAAGCACGCTTATGCAAGCAAGATTTTTGAAAATGTCATTCGATAGAAATGCGAAGCTACTAGAACTTACACAATATAAATTTCCCTTTAACTTGGTAAAAATACAAGTAAATGCATTCTTCGTATAAATTGTACGAAGCCTCACTCGAGAATAATGTCCCACTTATTATCTTCGTCAACTGGAAAAAAGACCGATTTGAGTGGTCTAGGCGGATACAAGCTCTGGCTAGCTAGGGTATACATTCATAGTTCACAATGGTCCTCTATGAGCTACTAAAGCTAATTGCACGACGAGGAATCCCAGAATCTACCGTAGCATTATCATGGAGGTGAAGAGAAAGGTCTTAATAGCGATAGTATGCCGCTACATTTGTTTAAAGATACTCGCACCATAGGAATAATGAGACTGTCGAAAGACTATCAATTACATCATTTTTGTTTTGGTGATAATACTGCTCTAACAGCAAATATCAAGCACTAGTCCTGCAGCACGAATGCTGCACGATTTCGCCGACCCTTGTGCAATAGTTGGTCTTCGGTTGAACATCCAGCAAGCACATTCGTAAGGAACGTATTCAATCTTTAGTGCAGACTTCCCATTCATCAAAACGAACTCTTCCAAATACTCCTTCCCATTGCTCACGCAGATCGTACATAGAGATGTCAAGCGCAAAACAGTAAACAAATGACCAGATGTCCACAGTTTCCATGAAAATCTCTTTAAGCGAACAGACTCTACTCTTCGGCAACCATGATGCAGGAGGCTTCGCTGTCACCACCTTAACTGAGACAATGATTAACGGGAGGATTGATCATATATGCGACAGTCTGTCAAGCATCTACACATTTAGAAGCTATCGAGAGGGCTCAAGATGAAGTGGCCAAAGCTCGTTAATTGTTCTAAAAACCCTTTTCACAACACCGGACCAGTTCTGCTGGAGAACAATCCAGTCATTTTCAGAGTAAATTTTCGACTACCCTCGCATTGATCAACAAGTTCGTCCTTCCTTCACAAGCAGATATGAAGAAATGATCACAATATTTACTCCACAATGCTAGACCAATTTTATAACGAAACGGTGAAGTTGATTCCAATGGTCTCATACTTTCGTAATCCATTGTAACCACGCGTGAACACATCCTACCTAGCTCATTACCCCATGCTGACTTTTTGACCTGACGATGAACAGTCCTCACTCATTTAAGCTGTGTGCGGCCGATTTTCCTCAATAAGTGGAAGATTTAAAAAAAGGATGTCAGAAAGACGCTACTTAACCATGTGATTAAAATGTAGGTTTTGAGTTTTCTTCTGTTAGGATTGTAGTACTTGATTATGTTAATGAACATCAATTTGACGCTTTCCAAATTATGAAGAAGGTGAATTTGGCCGAAGCAGTCATTGTGCAACAAATATTGCATTAATAACCCCGAGTCTGCCTGCAAGAGAAGAAAGTTTATCAATCCAGTAACATTAGCTAAAATTGTATTTAATGTTAGATATGTTATTAAAGGGGAGGGCGTAGCGTAGATGTTAGTGATCCAGTCGATTACGGAGGAAGGGGCTGGTTCGATCCTATCCTTCACACTCTCACCCAATCAAAGTGGGAAAACCCTAGCTTGCATGTCTTTAACATTGCAAGAAGAATCAACTCGACAAGTGTTCTACGACATTCATAAAGAAGATGAAATCCTCAAGCAGCAGCCGAAACGACACGAGTATTGTTCAAAGGCCTTTGTGGACGATGTATGCGAGGTAAACGAATTGGTCATATAGAAAAGGAAATCCATGATGATATTGCATATAAATCTTTTGAAGATTTAGAGCTTACGAATTGCTATTAAGATCACTGTGAATGAAATAACCACTTCAATTTAAACTTAGTAATTTATCACGGTCAAAATCAGTATACCTTAGCTCGTTCTATAGTATCTTTTGCGATACCCTTGCTTTTGCTCATACGTATCAACGCCTCTTTCTCACGATTTTCTCTCTGTTCCTCCTGTTGCCTATCTATATCCTCAAGAAAACGTAATTGACGTCGCGTGTCATCAATCGGTGCATAGTTGGAATTCAGTCTGATAAAATAGCATTAAATGTACTTGAAGGAAAACTAATGCGAACAATTCTTGATAGTGAACAAACCTTAAAGGTTCTATTCGATGTTCGGCAAGAATAGCAAGTTCTCCGATTAGTTCACGAAGCCGATATTCAGCTGCATCCGAAATGAGAACAAGCACCTATGGAAACGCAAACTAGGAAAAGAATGGTCTTAAAGTACAAAATAATGCATACCTCTTCATCCACGTAGCACATTTCATTCATGCACTGAGTGATTCTACTCATAATATCGGGAGCACGTAGAAATGCGCTCTCCAAAGCACCCTCTTGCAGTTGTCGAACTTGAATCATCTGAAAATCACATAAAATCCATCGAGTTACTACGGCAGGCGTCAATTTCAATTTCTAAACAATGTAAACAAAACAAATTCTCACCTCCTCATCGGTTTGTTGAAGTACATTGTCTTCCATCGGCTCTCCAGTAATAGACGAGTCAGCACGGTCCATAAGTGTACCCTGGAATTATCACAAAATCAAAAGAGAGCTCCACTGGAGTAGATCTAAACATAGAACTACTATCGTGTCATACCCCACTACAGTTCCTCCTACACTTTACGAAGAAAAAGGTGATGTGCAGTACCTGGTCAATATGTTCCCGAATAGGTACTGACACCACGCTAACAGAACCAGAAGTAGGTGCATAAATCATCCCCTGTGATGCTGGTGGACGCTCGGAAACCAGATGCTGCTGTTGACCTAACTGGATCTGTTGCGCTACAATCGGTACATGTTGATGCTGAGAATGTGACAGAATGACTTGCTGTGGTTGTTGCACTGCCATTTGTTGCTGATGAGGAAGCATTTGAATGTGCTGCTGATCCACTTGCGCAGGAGGGTCATGCATCGAATAATGAGGCTGCTGAGGTATGACTTGTACCTAGAATAAGCACAAAAATATAATGTTAACACACAAGTCTTAGAACAAACTACCTGGATGGGCTGTGTATGACTATGTTGCGTGGTCGACGAAGGCTGCTGCTGCGCAGTGAGAATATGTTGCTGAGGTTGGACCTGCACATGCATGGACTGCTGAGGTGAAACTGCTTCGATCTGCTGTGAGGTTGGCACCATTACACCAGGTGGAGGAACCACACCTTCGATTGTGACTTCACCTGAGGATTTCAACAATAACACTCAGTTTAGACCAAAATATTGAATAACAGTGGTCTATGAAGTAACGCCACTTAACCCCAGAAAACAGGATTCTAACAAACGGACCTCAGCGTGCAACTGCTACGTTTGTCAAGAGAAAAATAATCATCAGTACACGTTAAATCCAGAAATATTCTTTCAATATCACCAATATAACAGTTGGATGTAGAACACACAGAAGTGTTTAGGAATCGTAAAAAATGAGCCATTCAGGCATGATGAACCAACGAAATAAACGACCTAATTATGGATTTCCTTTATCTCAACCACACAGGAACCCACTTCTAACTATTGCCGTTTCGATGGATATCATATTAGTATGATAATTAAGTTTCCATATTGAATCTCACTAGTCTAGCAGAATAGTAAGATTTTATTACAAAACATCTACTTCTCCGTATTGAGACAAAAACCATTCTTTCCGCTTTCTTTCTAATCTCATATATTAAAGAGTGAACAAATTAAACTTCCATCCTCAACTCCTCAAATTCATTATCGAAAAATATATAGGAGCCGATCAAAAACGGACCCCATTCAACACGAAAAAATTAGGTGCCCCCGCTAATGTGTTAAAGTTTAACGGTACCTACTTATTTACTTGGATATTTGGATGGCCCGTCTTCACTGCTCGTGCGGGCCCCAACATGACTTACAGTTTTTCGGAGCTTTGCTGACTTAGTTATCGTAGTTCCAGGGAGTCCAGCGGTGAGTCTACCCAAAATCTGTCTCATGTCGTCACCACCATAGGCAATCTACCACCATGCGACTAGTTTGATACTAAGACGGTGGTGGATGCTGGTACTACTTTACCCTTAGCTGGGGTTCTTAATGGAAACGCCGGACTCCTTCTCAGCTTGCGAAACCATGTCTGGTGATGAGTCTCTGTACATCGCAGACCAACACCCAGGAACACTTCCTAGCCACGATGAGGCGGCATACCGTTGGGAGGAAGTTTAACAGTACATTTAGTAAAGTACTTACTAGTCTTCTGACATATCTATGTTCAAAAAGTATCTACTGGCTTTGATGCAATTACGCTCTACGATCCATAGGACTATGATAAGCAAATATTACTATCAACAAAATAAGAAACATGAGAATTACCATTTCTCATGGCAGCACGAAGATAAGGCAATGTTTTGTGAAGGAACGGAAGTAGGTGAGGCTGAGCCTGCGATTTCAAAGCGCTTTGCAATCGAGTGGTGAACTCTTCAGCTGGCATTTGTCCAAAAACCAAGGTCTAAATTCTATTGAACTGAGAAAATAAAACGTTTGAAAAATTGAATCGGTAGGATCAGGTTGATAAAACGTATACTCGGCATGTCATAGAAATTTTCTCCCACAAAAGTTTAGTATACAAGGCAATTACACTACGCGAAAGGTGAGAAGTAAGACCTTAACGGTTTTTTCAGTTTTAAAACCTAGCATAATTTAAATGTAAATCATAATGGAAGCAAAAAAAAGACCAAAATTCTTACGCTGACAAGCTCCTTGACCAAGTGCGCAGTTTGATGGGGATTTTGCGATGGCTGTTGCTGTTCAGGTTGTTGAGATAGTTGTATCAACGTCTTGAAGAAGCGAACGCACTTAGTGACCATACCCTGACTATCACTTGTTGAAAGCGTTTGAGGAGTGTTCGACTGAGAAATCTGTGGTTGACTCATCTGTCCCGCTTTACCAGTACCAGGAGTGACTGGTGCTGAAATGTAAAGTAACTCAACATGGTATTTCACTGGATTTCTGTCAATTCAGGACTACAAAACCCACATGTGAATTCTTACCATGCAGCTCTACTAATGATGAACCAAGTTTTCAAAAAAGTTGTGCTATGAGGAATCTAGACTGCTACAGAAAGAAGTTGAGAATGGAACTGAGGCTAACCGCACTGCTACGTGGTCTTTGTAAAGGGGCTACTTATGGTACGGCATTACTCTCACCTGCGCTTCTGAGTGAAGGTGTCGAACACCTCCTCAACATATATGATTTTGCTTGAGATAAACCCCCTGCAGTGCAACCATTCTGACATCCAAAGAACCCTTTGCTAAAGCTCAAGAGGAAATGAACGACATTTTTTGTCGTCATAGGGCTAAGAATGTGTATGGGAAACAAATAATATGAATGGGAAAACCAGAATCACAAAGAAATCGAATTCAAAGGCATCTTGATAAGTAAAAAAGTAACAGAAGCACAAACTTTGAGTTGTTTGGATAACTATCTGTGGTTGCGCTTGCAGAGGTTGAGGATGCTGTGAATGCTGCATGTGTATCGTCGAAGACGACATCATCTGAAACCATACCGAGATGAAATATGCTTCAGCTTACAACCATAATGTTGCTGAGATCTTTGCAAAACTTCGGACCGCAGGTGTCTGCGGTAGGGAACCAATCATTGTTACCCTTTTAGGGGGCTAACGCGTTCATTACCACACCATGCGGGTCCGTCGCTTCGCCTGTCTCTCAACTAATTCCAGGATATCTCAGAATCATTATGGCTCTATCTCAGCATCACTGTGGTTGTATTTCACGTAATTCCTTACCATAAAAAAATAGTAGGCGGTAAGTAGAAAGTAAAAAAGAAAGACGCCGTGACGCGATATATATATATATATATATATATATATATATATATATGTACATATACTTACTTGGAGGTTCGGACAGTCCGTCGTCACTTTTTGTGCGGGCTCCAACATAATCTCCAAATGTACATGAGTTTTGCTGCTTAAGTTAGGCCATTATGGTTCTCTGGAACCCCTAGGTGAGCCTGGCCAAGGTCTGCCCCAAGTCGCCACCACCACAGGCAGTCGCCGCACTTGTGGTCCAGAGGGAGATTTGCTACCATGCGACTTTGATATCAGGACGGTGTTGGATCCTGGTACTGGTTTATTCTTAGCTGGGCTTCCTGATGGAAACGCCGTATTCCTTCTCAGCTAAGGAGACCGACATCCAAGAACACCTGCCAGCCACGATGAGGCGGTAAACCGTTGGGAAGTTTCAATATATCGGGAAGTAAAATGTCGGTAAGTACAAAATGGTTGCAAGCTACAGCTCAGAAACTGCATTTAAGGTATTACACATATGTATATACACATTTACAACGGTTCTAAGCAATTTTATAAATAATTTTCATGGTAAGCAGACACTGTCATAGGTACCGATGTATAGGCAAAAAAGGTGATAAAGGACAAAAAAAACTGACCGGAGAAGGTTTGAGCTCCTGCGGCAGCGGTGAACTGCCCGTTCCTGATGACGGTCGCTCACCCAAACTGCGACCAGCCACAATCCGAAACTTCGGCCCTCCAGAAGATGTGGGAGGATCCGTCATTGGCTTTCATGTAGAAAACAAAACTTGGAAAAAAAATGAGCTAAGAAAAAGGCGACCATGTGTTTAGAATAAGAGACAAGACGGGAAACTTATGTTCACCTTAATCAGTTTGTCTTTCCTGCTACATTTTTCATCCCTTTAGATCGATGTTATTTCAAATGAAACACTTATCTCAGACTTGCTACACAAAAATGTCAGAAACCAGATGGAACTAACAGCTTAGAAACCAATGAGTTTTCGGAATGAGAGGGCGAAGAAAGTTAACTTTTCAAGCACCAAATGCGTTACATAGGACTGCTGTAAGTTAACGGTATAGATGATCGCAATAATCATGAGTATATAAGCCATAAGAATCCGTATTGTCCCCAAAATTTAGTAGGAGCACTGTGCAAGCTCGCAGAAGTACTTCCGTCAAATACTACACTTCTACAGAACCTTCTGCCTTTACAAGTGCGCACTGGGAACCTCAGAACTCGGAATGGCGATGAAAGCGGAGAGCCTCGTCAACACTGCAACCAGATAGCCACATAAAATCGTCCTCTTCCGCATATAACCCTTTTTACAACAAAAGGTAGCACCCCTGAAGAAAGTCAAAAATGGCGTTTCGAATTTCTGTTGTGCAGTCGCGGACAATCCACCACCAAACGGCATGGCATTGGTCTCACGCCGTTCGCGTCCTTTAAACGAACGGTACCGTATCTGTAGCTGCACAGCATCGATTTCCTCCAGTTGTACGATGGCGCGCGGTTGGGTCATCGTCGGAGTCGTCTCGAATGTGGCCGGTATCCGTCGTATCTGACAGTATTTGGGGGTTTCTGGAGGATAGTTGGGGTTTTGTGATAGGAATTCTTTACGAATTGATGCCAATTCATTGGACGTCAGAGAGTGTCGACGTGCGCTTGTCAAATACTTCGTATAGAGCTTACGTTGTTCCACTGTACGCCATGCACTATTATTTTTGGACGTAAGTTACTAGAATTTACTTACGACATAGTGTTATTTTCAGATATGGGTGTGAAAGGTGAGTCCAGTAATCGACCAAAAGCAGTTGCAACAGCTGAACAAATGCGCTTAGCAAGACTTACTCTAGAAAGCAACTCGGCGGATGAAGATCCCGCTAACATCCAGCGATTGATAAAAAGGGTAGGGAGCTCTGACTGTGTTGGATGAATGTCATGTACCGATGATGTATTCGTCTTTAGTCTGTTTATTGCTATTTCTACAGTCGCCCGCGCGAAAACTTAAACCGCGAGATCAAGTGGTTGTTGCAGCCCTTTCCTAGCGTTAGACCTATTTTATCGTTAGTTCTGCTCATATGATAGAGCGGAAGGATTCCATCGGTGTCAAGGTCGTGTGTAGTGGCTTTACGTCTGTCGAAGGGAGGGGGTAAGCACTACTCTCTATATGTAGTTTCTTTGAGGGGAGCACTTGATGCAGTGGAGCATAAAAAGTGAGACTGCTTTTTCTTCGTAACAACTGCCTTCAGGATGCTGGAAGGGTCAAAGAATAGGGTTCCAGACGACTGGGTGGTCCTTAAACCTGCTCTTCTTCTCGGCTAACAGCGATTCTACGCTTCTGTTTCTTGTCTATCACAGCAGTTCATGACAAGGTTCAGTCGTAGCGCTGAGTTGTTTTAGTCCTTTTTACTCTCAGCGGACAAGTTTTACGAAGTATTGCGTAAGTGTTAGGGGTATCGTGTGTGTTTATCTCTGGTTCGGTTAACTCTAGTCAATAATTTACTCAAGGTAACTTCATGGTGTAGAATATATCCAGCAGCCACCACAACAGGCCTGGGGGCTGTTGGTAGAGATTGCAGTGGGAACAAGTTTCGACAAATGGTACACAGAAGTGCAATTGATCATTACTGGATAAGGCAGGGGATAGGTTTCATGCTAATTTCACTTTAATCCTTCCATTTTCAGTCTTTAGGTTAAATATTTTGGTCCAGCGTTTTGTTACAATATCCTAACATGATGTGGTTAACCTTATGTTTCCTTTTTAGAATCACTTAGAAGGTGAGGAAGTGTCTGGGTTAATTTGGGTTTTGGTCAATTTTCCAATCAGTTTTTACGTTCACTTTCAGGCTTATCGCATAAGTATCATTTTCATTCGTAGGAAGATATGGCAACCTTCCATAGTACTAACCATAATTATTGCTTATTAATGTCCTTGAAAAGTAGACGTTGAAGCTAGTGGTACGATTTTAAGATGAAGATTTTCCAGAAAAAAAGAAGAAAAATACGAGCATTGGTAATGATTTAAACCATCCATCAATTTAAGGATATGCACCGAATCGTTATCTCTACTTTTGAGATATCACCGCCAGCCGTTGACGTTACCGGAAGGCGTGGGTGGGTCTTTGGAGGAACCAGCCTACCCCATTAACAACCAGTGGATGTTTCATTTTTAGCCATGTTTTTCCCTAAAGCGTGGATATGATGTGTATTCACATGGGCCGTTTCGAGCCTGTCATCCTATTATGCTGACTTAGGTGGACTAAATGCTTTTCCTATTATAGTTATAGATAGTCACAGAGTGTGGTAGGCGTTGTAACTTAGCGTTGTTTCGTTCCTTTGCATCCTGTAGTGTAGGTGACAAATCATGGGGTGTGAAATTTTTCTAACTACATCGCCGTTTTCTCGATGAAATCGAGTTTGCTTCAGCGAATTGTTGTCAGCGATTCACAGGAGAATGTTTCCCGAGCACTCTACGACAGTGTGACCGTCATTTTTTTTTAGAGAGAAGGTCGTGTTTCGCTCAGTTTGTAGATGTACAGGAGTGTGACCCTTAGGATTGTTCGTTTAAGCTGCTAAAGGGCCAACTGTGTATGTACTGCCTATTACTGTTTAAGCGACTGGTTTCTTCAATAGAAGTGAAGGTTAGCGTCTACGTAGAAGTGCATTTAAATTACTGGTTTGTTCAGCAAATAGTTGAGGTTATCGTCATAGATACGTTCACTATAATAGGTAGTTTGTTCTTGAAACGTTTGACGAAAGATAAGCACAACATTTTGAGCTTTTATATTGAAACCGCACATCCATCGGTTACTCTTTTCTAGCATTTTATGATTTTTTCCATAATGCCTCGTATTTATTGTCCCACCCACCTGGTACTGTTTTGTTTGTTTTCTTACACGTTAATCCTGAGTCAGACTTTCCATTGATTCTGTACAAGTTCTAATACTGTTGGTCAATGTTTGCCAAATGTTACAAGCCTCTGCGCGCAGCATTTCCGAAAATCCTTTCTTCGGTCTCCAAGAGCATATTAGTTTCCTAGACTAGATGGGATTCCGCAGCCCTATCGACACAAGTTTCTGAAGATTTCGATTCTCTGATATACTGTTTTCTTCTTAAAGAACAGTAATTCTTTTTGTGGCACCACTGATCCAGCGATGCACTTTGAATTGGTAATGTTATGTGTAATAAAAGTCGATCTGGTTGTTCACTTCGTAAGATGATGATAGCTCGACCTTGTTTGATAAGTGTTGTAGCTATTAAATTTAAGAGTTATTAATCAAAACAAACTAGCTAGTTGATGTCCTATATCTCAAAAAGAATTCAGTTATTTTTAGGTTATCGAAACAACGAGGTGTACACAAGCTCGCGCTGAGCTAGCTTTGTACGACAATGACAACGATCTCGCTGCTGCCATCGACTATATTCTTGAGCATGGTTCGGAAATAGAGTCATGGACTGAGCAGAAAAGTAAAAAGGACAAGAAAAAGGAGGAGGAGGAGAAGCGACCGACGCGAGGCCAACCATCGACACGTGGTCGAGGTGGTTTTGGTGATCGTGGGGGACGTGGACGTGGTCGTGGCGATGGAACAACACCTTCGCGTGGCGCTTCTCGTTTTGGTTCCACAACCGGTCGGGAAAGGGGAACTACTGCGAATTCAGGAGGGATGCGTCCTTTGCAGTTGAAATCTTTAACTGATGATTCGGTGGCAAAATCTCTTGACAACGATTCCATCGATGACGCAACTGATTGGGTACGCACCAGTTTTGTCGGCAGTTTAGTAAGGTTTTTTTAATGTGTTCGTAGTCGTAGGTTCTCTTTTTAGAAAAGTGGTCCAATGGTATTTCATCGTACGGAAGATCATTCGAATACATTGTCAAGTTCGAATCCATCTGTGCCAGTGTCTCAGTCGTCCACCGCACCACCCACACCGATTTCGTTTGCTGCTGTTGCAGCTGCCGCTGCCAAGAAGGACTTGAAGCGACAACAAGCTCACTTAACGAATTCTGTTGCGGCTAACGAGCAACCAGCTACAACGCCTATGGAATTTCACAGTGATGGTATGGCTAGTGGTAAATCGCCAGCCATTGATCAGAATCAGCAAAAAGATGTGTTCTATAGGTTAGTAGATTTTGTGTGGAGCTTCGTGGCTGCTTTGTTTTTTCTTTTTCTATTTTACACTGGAACTTATTTTCCAACTCTGCGAACGTTTTATTTTCGACCAAACAATTGAACGATGTTATCTTAGTGGTTTGAACGTTAGTCAAGACTGTTAAGTTCGCAGGTGCAGAACGGGATGATATGTCTGATCACTCTGTCTTCGAGAGTGTCTAGGAATGAGAAATGTAAGAGAGGAGGAGACGCATAGCGCCAGATTCTTGTCGTTTCAGTGCGCGAATGTATGAAAAAAAAATTCCGCCTTCCAACATAAAGCAAGGGGATCTGTGCTCGTAAAAGTTTTAAAGCTCTCGGCGTTGATCACTCCCTGAGGGAAGCGCCATTCATCCGACTTCATTAAGCATCGTTGGAGATGATTGAACGCATATCTGTTTTTTATAATGACTCGCGGTGGCCTACTGATGTATAGAGCCGGTGCTGCTATCCTCCTAGACAACTCTGGTACCAATTCACCGACCCCGAAGGTACGGAGGAGATAATGGACCTGGTGTGTGGCAGGTCGCCTCCACGATCGCAGGGTCCATCCCACACTCCCACCTCGCTTTCTCAGCTCACACTCATAATAGTGTGAAATTAAAGTCAGTTCTAAAGGAAAGTCGTTTATAAAATTGGAGCGATATAATAAAGGACGAACTTTCTTCTCTAAGCATGTAACTTTGTGCATTATCAGAAATCCAGCATCGGACATTAGATTTTAAAGCGATTAGTCGTATTAACTATAGAATCGAAAGAGAGCGCTGTGGAATGTGTTGTCATGTAAAAGTCTCATTCAAACAATAAACCTTTTAATACACTTGCGATTCTGCACAGGATGTGAATGCCGCGTGATGGCGCAATGGGCTGCGTTTTTTTTTCGGCAGTTCATTTCATCACACAGAGCTTTTCTGTAATAGTGTTCGTATCTACATTGTTTCTACACTTAACACATGAGACCGTTCTCATTCTTCGCCAGCCATCATGCGCTTTGAAATCAATGCATTTGATCAACTTCCCTCTTCATACCAGGAAAGAGTAACTTCATGTGTTTTACTATGCTTCTTCTCCATTCTGTTTTTTCCTACATTTGTGTGGCTTTTAATTTTCTACGTATCCTGCTTAGTTTGTATCTCTCTGTGGTTTTAAACATAGTAAACTGTGTGATTAAAAAGAAATACTCGCCTACCATTCAAGTCGACCTATAGTTTTTTGAAATGTGAAAATATATTTCGATGCCTCTTCAAAGTTTTCTTTTTTTTTTGTTGTCTGCTGACTCTGTGCGATAACTCAGATTCATAGTGATTGGAAATGAAAACAATCAACCGCTCACTTCCGGTTGACTGCACATTGATATGAAGCGATAGAAGTTTTTGTGCTATCTACTTGCCAAGAGCTTGAAATTTATTGGGGGTGAGAAATGTGATGACGGTAAGGTAGTTGATGATGTGGGGCGAGCGATGAAACAGAACGGTGTCTCATGAGTGTTGATTTTTCAGCGTCACTGTCATGGTTAGTAGTCGCTTTGGAGAAGACTGAATGCTCTTCGGATGCACACAGCCAATAGATTTTTATTCATTGTTTATGGTTGATATTTGGAAGTTTCTACTAAAGGAGACTGGCAGATACGGAAAAGGGAAATATGTCATAGAACAGAAAAATCCTGATGCGTTGAAAGGACTCATTTGTCATTGCATTGAGATGGACTTTGTTAAACTACCAGAGCTGAGGGATTGTCGAAGCATCTAGCCTGTTTTAAGATCCGATCTTCTTAAGGGCAAAGTAATGACAGAGTGTATTCTTAAGACTCGGTTACTGGGTCATTTTCATTCGGTCGACAGTGATGGAGTAGTTAGGTTGTTTAAGGCCAGTATTGTTATTGATTATGTGATTACGAACTGCAAGGAGTATGGGTTATCAACTGTGATCCTTAGAGGATTTTAATGGTTGTAATTGTGTACAGATCTTGTGTTGTAACCGTACGCTTAAGTGGATGCGTATTGTTATGATTGTAAGTAATATGTCAAAGTTGTTGATTATAGGAATTTGTAAAACGAACATTTTGACGTCAACGAATGATCGCGTGGATGAGAGTCGCGCGTGTGCAGGTAGTGCATAGACGCACAATAACTTATTGATGGCGACGTGAGTCGTATATGACGCAGGCGCGCGCGAAAATAGATGCGCCATCGAACCTTCGATAGTCATGTCTGAGCTTATAGTGAACTTCATTGATGGGAAGAAAAGTTTCCAAAATTTACAAATTTTTGTCGACAAGATGCAGTTGTGCTTACTAATCGACCTAAAGTGATAAAATCACGTTTTTTCGGAGACCATAAGACATATTTCTTAACTTTTTGTCAAGCCGCACATCGTAAATAGCGAAGTGGTTTAGCTTCATACAGTGAGACACGATATTGCCCACAATGTATTGCTGCGTTTAACTGCCACATATGCGTTGGATGGTTTGAAATTTCACTTTCCATTTTCAATTTGTTTGAGGATTTTAGTTTTGTACAAGTTTGAGGTTGAAGTGATGTTTTAGGAAAGTAGTTTGTCCTACTAGGACGATTGAGTTAAGCCATTTCTATAAGTATGTGAATTTGTCGGTTTCCAAACAACATTATCGAAAAGTACGTGGTAACCGAAGAGACTGAATGTCGGGCAGAACGTGTCGATGAACATGGGCTGCTTGCACCGATCATACGAATGCAAGTTTCTAAACTGATTTACCATCTTAATATGGGTATAAAATGACCCTAAGTCCGGAATATCAGTGTAAAATTAAATCTTCTTCATTCTTCATATACGTGGTGGCATCCAAAACAGAATAGTGAACTCATACGAAATGTTACTTTTAGTAAGATATTAGTTGTAAAGAATGATTTTTCACTGGCTACGTGTAGCAGCATGTAAGTGTTGCATGAATTATCCGTTGAACATAAGAGGTATGGTAGAAATGTTCTTGGCGAGAAGAGTGCTGAACGCGATGCGAAATCGTTAAATAGCTGTAGTTTTACTGCAGTATGGTCTGCGTCATCAAAATTATTATGGAGGGGTTACATACCCACATTCATTGATCATAGTAGGGTTCAATAGTCACGGAGTGTTTCTCAATGAGATTCACTATAGAGTATCTTTGGATATGTCACATATGATCAGCTGCTATTCTCATTTACATCTTCACCCTTGGTTTCTGCTAACATTTGCCATGTTGAACATTTCAAATACAACGCTTTTATTCTTTACAATCTACTGACTCTAACATTTACATGTTATACATTTAACCAAGGTTTCTTATACAGATGAATACATTTTGCGCTTTTTCTATACATTTCAGCTCTTTGTAAGGCACAGATTTTACGCGTAGAAAGCACATTTTTTTACGTAGAGCTTCCACATTCACACGAAGGGTCTCTGTAATGTGGCCATAGTCGAAACGTTCTAAAATAACTCTGAATTCAAATTCTAAATCAAGGTCTATCTGAGGTCAACAGCTTTTACTGCTAACTAACCATTTTAACGTGTTAAGTGTAGTTTAGCTACAATTGTAATATTTTAATAGGCGAATGTAGCGTTTTTAATCATAAGAGATGGTCTTCGATTCGATTCTTTTCACTGGTACGTCTAACTGGAAATCCTAAGTACTGTTTGTGCACTTAATAGTTTTGATAGTAATAAATTGATCGAGAAAAAGGAGTGTGTTTTGGTTTTGACAAAGGTTTATGACCAGATCTAAAACTCATTTCGATTTTGGATTTTTACGAATAGAAATCTCTAATTCCCGTGTGCTTTAAAACTCCGGAAATTTGGATTTGAGGGATTCGTCATTCTTTCTGAGCTGCGCCATAATTGTTGAAAGCCTTTTGCAAAAAGTTCATCATTAAATTCGCCTTCGGTTGTGGGGCAGGAACCGTTTTAATGGTCCGCCGCGGTCCCTCATATGAGTGATACGTTCTCGGTTATAGGATATTTTTTTCATATTTAACATTGCAAGGAGGAACTAGAGTTTTTTTGTATAATGAAATGTGGAATAATTTTTGAAAACGGCAACGAAGATTTTCTTCTCGACTTGTGGTCGTCTTTTGCAGTACTGAACTGTAAATCGTTTAAAAATAGCTCAATGTTGAGTGTTTTAAAACCTTTTACGTTGTATAAGACCTTTATCTGTAGGGGCTTTTATTTGGTAGTCATCAGTCGTCGAAAGATGTTCGCGACTACATTTATCTTCCAGGTTCGCGTCCCCATTACAAAGAGTTTTCTGTTTAAAACTGGTCTTAAACAATACGTCAGCGAGTGGTTTTTGTCACCAGCTAAACTCAGTCGGTGGTGTAACTTGTGTTTGCGTTTTACCACCATTAATCTGTTCTGGAATGTATGCATTCATTTCGATATGAGCTTATGGTTGTTAATTAAGGTGAAAACCAATGAGACTTATGGACCTGTTTCGACAAAATACAAGTTGTCTTATCACAAATACAATGGCAAAATTGCAATTTTATATTCTTTTATCGTAAAAGCATATTTATCCTCTTTCGTTTTGTTCAAGCGAGTATCTCGAGCAACAATGCGACTAAACAAGCAGGATACCAAGATGAGATGGGCTCTTCCGAAATATAGTAGTGTTCGCCGTTGTTGTGCTTGCATTGAAATCCTCGTAAATACAAATTTCTCTGTTTGGGAAGTTTTCTTTTCAATGACTGCGGAATTGAGAGAATAGTGTATGAAAGTCATGGGCTCGATTAACGCAATAGAACAAAGTCTTTTACAAATAAGTGTAGTTCTCAACTCCTTACAAACTATTATGATGGCGAAACCACCAGTCGTCGAAAAACCAACACAGTCGCAAATAATGCAACTCGACCATCTGAAATAAAAGCGGGTGAACTTTTTGAAACGCTTCCACAAATCGGTATCTAACGTCTTATAAGATAACACCTCATAAACATAATAAAGAGTAATAAATAAAGCTCTCTGCGTTGATCAATCTCTATGGGATGCGCCATGCATTCCGCTTCATT
Organism: Angiostrongylus costaricensis; assembly: GCA_900624975.1. NCBI lineage: Eukaryota > Metazoa > Nematoda > Chromadorea > Rhabditida > Metastrongylidae > Angiostrongylus > Angiostrongylus costaricensis. The sequence goes on from UYYA01000344.1 coordinate 61,215, forward strand.
AAGCATCGTTTGGAGGTGATTGAATGCATATCTGGCCTTCACAGTGACTCGCAGTGGCCTACCGACGTATCAGGCCGGTGATGCTATCCTCCCAGAGAAGTGTGGTACCAATCTGTCTACCCTGGGGAATGGAAGACTTGGTGAGCCATGGACGCGGGGATCGATGCCATGAGTGTGTTGCAAGGCGCCTCCAACCACTGCGCTACACGTACCCTTAGACGTAGTAAACATCTTATTTTCCTACTTAAATTGCTGTCTGTAAAACGTTAGCAATTTGAGGGCCGCCTCTATTGTTTGCAGCTCAGGCTGCCACTATGTAAACTTCAAATACGTCTTAATTCATGACGAATCCTGTTCTTAAAGTTGTTTGGACTAGTTTTTTTTACTCATTACAATGAGAATAACTTATATCTATCTATTTTTGGAAAGAGAACCTTGGCTACTGTACAAAAAGTGATTCTAAGCATGTGGAGCATTTTCCACCCAAAGTAGGTTGTACTGGAGGCGACAATCAATCAGCATCCGTTCTGTATATAAGGGCACCGCCTAATGAAATGAACCATTCGAGCGGTGCACCTCCGCTAAATTCAATTCGATGCGACAACAAATGAATACATCGTAACAACGACCAGCTGTGGATGGACCATCGACACGGATCGATACGATTTTCAAAGAAGATGAAGACATCGAAGCGTTACCGAAATTAAGGTTTCTGTACGTGTCAGTTCAGTCGTGTTGAAAATTATGGTTTATTTATTTATTCACTTATGTTTTTATTTCATTCTACGTGATACATCTTCACACTTATTGTGCTGGCCTGAGCACTTCTTGCATTCGATTCGTTTCCTCGCATTCATAATCCAGGAGGGTCTTCTAACAGAAGCGTGTGGTTTCGGCTTCTGCTTGAGGATTGTGTGCTTCCTTACGAATGTTATTGAATGCTGATTGGATCGACTCTACATGCAGTCCTGGAACAACCGTGCTCGAGTGTTTTCACGTGGATTGGAGAGAGGGAGCTGAACTTAGCCCGAAGCGGAGTAGAACCAGCACTATTCGCATGATGAATTTCACCAATACTACTGGACCGAATGTCCCAGTATGTATGTGTGTTCAATCTTTAGATTGATAGTGTAAAGTCTTCTACACTTTCGTAGAGGTCAAAACTTCCATGACGTACTGCGGTTATTTGCTGGAAAAATGAGCAGCTTTCGAATGATTCTCTTTATGTCGGACAAAGTATTGTTCTATATAGGCAGCAGAGTTTTGATCTAAAAGTATTATAGAAATATTGGAAGTAAATTTATTTGGATAGTTCATGCCCACTTTTGATTTGTCCCAAATTATTACGGAGTATCCTGACTTCCAAAGGGCATGACCATGTCCCACTATTCCGTGCTCCATTCGATGCACTGAGATCAAAACAAAACGTCGTTCACGTTCTAAGTGTCATTCATCTGTCGATATTTTTTCAAGGAAAAATTATCTCTAGTAGATAATAGCTTATGTTTGTTCCAGCGAACCATCTGTTGCACACCCTGTCAATCATAACGATAATGTTGTGGGAATCGCATCAACATCAGATGCGGATGATGGGGAAGTCCTCCCAACAACTCCATCACTATCTCCCGCTATTCAAGCAAACTGGACAAGCCAATTGAAGAACGATCTCGGTATTGGCATAACTAGTCCACCTCGTCAACAACAGTTTACATCTGTTCAATCAATGGCTTCTGCTCCAGGTTAATTTCTAGTAACTACATGAGAGGTGTTTGGTTTCTTTTGCGAAGTTTTGTAATATTGTCAAATTACAGCTGGTGTGGAGTTTGTGACAGCAACGATTCCACCAGGACTCTCCGACTATCACTTTGGATTTGTTGATGGACCACAAGGCGCAGAAATTGCCACGTCAACGTCATCGGTGGTAAACACGTCTTCTGATGTTTTGTTTGCTTCTGGTCGGTCTTCTACAAATACCACAGGTGCTACTGTTCCTCAGAAGCCTAGTGAGGTATGTGGCATATTGCGAGTAGGATTTCATATTAAATTTCTCACAATAATATGCGTAGTGTAACCGAAATTTCCAGGCCGAACGCCCATTAAACGGGGACTTCTCACTGAAAGCTTCGCCACCATTATCACATTCCTATGGACAGCAACAACCTCATAACAGCAGGTCGTTATCATATGCTGATCCGTCCTCTGTATCATACGCTCCACCGACACAACCAGATCGTGGAATGAGCAGTGGAAACAAACCTGCACCAATTCCTCATCCTCCACAACAGTCAGCCGCCCATCAAGCTCCACAGCATATGTTTCCAACGCAAATGCCTTATGGATCATATCCTTACATGAACATGAACATGTACAGTCCGGTGACAGGTGTGCGCGCGGAAGATCAATACGCTGCTTTGTATGCTGCTAGCATGCCGTTTGGAATGGGAGTGGATTTGTCAGCGATTTTGCCACCAACAACTCCTATGTCCCAAGCCAGTGCTAATCAACAACATCCTGGATCTGCGCAACATCGATCAGATACCCACAACCTTGTTGACATGAACAAGTTCACGTCGGGAAATTCCAGGGATGGTAGTGGTCAACAACCGTCCAACATAGCACCTCCACCTGGTTTTGGGAATCCGTCATTTATGCCACAACCAGGATTGTCATCCTTATTTCTTCAGCAGCAATTTCCACCACACCCGTATTCATTTATGATGCCTAATGTTGGTTCCGGACGCCAGATGTATCCACAAGAAGATGATCGCAAATCGTATGATAAGATGGGAGGAGGTAAACAACCGCAAGCAACTCCACAACATTATCACAATGGTGGCTATCTCAACAGTGGCCTCAAGAAGCCCTATAACTGGAATTCTTAACTGGTTGCACATGTTCTCATTCTCTTATAATTGTGTTAATAATAAACATGGTTAACACTACTCATTCTGTTACAGTTTGAAGGAAATTCCGAGAACATTTTTCTATAGCGGTCATTGTTATCCACTTCAAATTTGAATTTATTGCTAGTAAAGGTAATGTCGGCGCCTGTGGTACTAGTAACAGGTGTTACCAGCACTGTTGGTAAAGCAATCGTACGCCGATTGGCGTTTTCTGGCTACAACGTCGCTGCTGCAGATCGATGTTCAGGCGATGTTAGCGAAGTTGCTGCTGATAACAAAAAGGTTTATTTGTGAGTGTATCAGAAATATGATATTATCTTCGGTGGAAGGTCTTCAAAGTTGGTTAAATGCACTGGAAGAATTTAGGAGTTCGAGAAACGTGTGCGGTTGCGTGATTTGCTTAAACGGAATTGGGTTCGGCGTTTCGTAGATGTGTTGGGTAGGAATGACATCGATTGTGGATAAAAGCATAGCAAATCCTGCGTTGCCTTTTAGAGATACGCAATGAATTCGACTCGACTAAGTAACGTTGGGAGTTTGATTGGAACAATGACGATGTGTGTATTGTAAGGCACCTGTTATCAAGGGCAGCTACTGGAGTCCATTTTGGTGAGGGTGTACATAGTGTTGTTCTCGCTGTGCGTACTGAGGACTGTGAAGTCTAAGAGTTGGTGGGGCCAGTGTTCTCTAGCTTCTTTACTACATTCTCGATGTTTTTCTAGGCTTTCGTGTCCTTCCAATTTGGTTTTCCGAATGTGATATGTGGAGCATCCGAAGAGTGGTCTTCAGTTGATTAATTCCGTTTTGTGCGTGTCAGGAAATTTTTGCGCACATAAACATTAAACATCCAAGATCACAGTGGAAGTAAAATCCTTTAGAGTTTAAAGATGCTTTCCAACATAAGGTTTTTCTTGCTACTAAAATTGGATCTTAATCATAGAGACCATGGGTTCCTTTTCTTCCGTTGCTCGTGTTAGGAATAACGAAGTAGTTCAGCAAAAATGACTTTCTTCAGTCGAAAAGATGGCATAGTCACACAATATTGTTGTTATGCTTGTGTTAAAAAACGAACAGAGTTTGAGGTAAAATGAAGGAATTATGCATTTATTGGTAAAGCAATAGGTCGACGGCTTATTCCACAAATCTGTGAAGCTCTCAGTTCTCCCACTGGCTCAAGTATTTTAGTTGTCGAAAAGTACGACCTGGTCACTAGGTTACTGATTAACTCAAGGGTCATTGTATAGGGTCGTTCTGTTCACATGAGGGTTCCTTAACCGCCTGTCTTAACGGAGTTAACGCTGTCATTACGTTGATGGAAGTGAAACCGTGAAAGGTTCTCTAATACAGAACAAGTACAGCAGATAATTGAATTCGATAGTTTCATATCCATTTAGGAAAACAACAGTTAGTTTTAGCGATAGTTATAGATTAGGTGTTGATATTTAGACAACAATGCGATCCTATTGATTGTAACTCCCACGACCAACTTTCTATTAACCTCGGCAGTGATCAAGTAATTCTTCGTATTCATGTTGAGCAAACGCGAGGTGTTATTTCTATTCTTTATTCACGAATAAGCTGACGTTTCGGCGGATTTCGCCTACCTCGGAGCGTGGAAAGGTCAAGTTAACAGCAATCTGTTCGGCCAAACACCTCCATAACCAAACAGAGAAAACGCTAAACCAGGATTTCAATCACATCGAACACAGGTTTGCACACTCACCGCTTTCTATGAGGCTTCCACTAAGTATGTCATGCGGGGACCAACCGCACACAGTTTACATGGAATCGTAATGTGCACGCCCTTCGGAATAACAGGTTTAAATACTGCCCAATATCACGCGTGATAATGAGGCATTCTTCTCTGCGGTTCATTTTCGCATTTCTGGAATTAATTCAGAACGCCTCGAGAGTTTTGCGCGCTTGTGTTCTCGATTCTTGCGCGAGGTTCGTAACCCCAACTTTAAAATCTTCTCCGTTATGTCTCTGCGTCCTATGCGTGCCTACTGGAGTATTTGATTTACGTTTGCCGAGCAGGTGTTCCTTTACATGGAGACCGAGTGGACAACCCGTTTCGCCAACGTATTCTCTCCGCACGCTTTACAAGAGATCAGATAGACTGTACCCGAACTCATGCAATTACCGTCTCTACCCTTAAGGCAAATTATGCAGATTTTCGTTATACAGAGACGGTCATGTAAGCAGTTGCGAACTAGTCGGCGTCATAGAGTGTCGGATGGTGTTTCCATCATTCTTACGGAATTCTCTAGACTGGCCCTTATTAAGCAACGTTTTATAGCTGCACTTATTTCGTTTGAAATAAAGGGCAAGAGGAACGGAGCCTTGTTTTCGCTAGAATTATCGCTCTGGGGCGTGCGTTTTCCTCTATCCCTATGCCGAGAAGCTACAGTTTCGTAACCATTTGGAATGGCTATTTGGCGCGCCAGTTTCGAGTATTCTTCCCTCTGCTCGCTACCTGTGCACACGCTGGCAGTTTGAAACATATTTCTTATAAGCGCCCTTTTAGTACGTGAGGGATGAGAGGAGAGGTAATGAACCACTAAATTCTTGCTGCTTGGCTTTCGATACCATTTTGTGTTGTAGCCGTTCTCGGATAGGTTAATTTGAAGGTTTAGAAATGGAAGCCAGTTTTCTTTCGGTTTCTCACGGGTGAATTTTATGTACTCTGACTGTTCGTTCAATAATTCAAAGCGTTTGTCCATCTCCTCCTGTGTGGAGCAGATGACAAAACAATCGTCTATATACCTACAGTAGAGTAGTGGCCTGAGATCGATTACTGGTGCTTCCACTTTAGACATAAAGGCAACGGCAAGGGTTGGTGCCAGTCGCTGTCCCATTGCCAACCCTCTAATTTGCGCGTAATATTTCCCGGATCATTTGATGATCGAGCAGTTTAAATAGACCTTTAGGAGGACCATAAGCTGCTGAATCCAAAAGCCATACATGTTAATTGCTCCTTCGTGTTGCTCAAGAAGCTCGCAGATGACTTGCAGTGCGAAGTCCTTCGACACGTTAGTGTAAAGGGCGGTAACGTCGAACGACCCCATAAGGTACGCACTCTTGGGACGTGCGTTGCGCAGACGGTTTAGGAACATTTGGGTGTTCGTGAGATAGGCTGGTATGTGCTTAAGCAACTGGCTGAGGATAAGATTTATAAACCAAGCAATTCTATCCGTAGGCCCGTCTACACAGCTGATGGGGTCTAACATTCCGTAGGTCTAACATTAAAGGTGGAGCGGTCAGTAGACGCCAGATCATCAGCGGATTTTAGCTTATGGGCCTTGATAAGTAAGTATAGGACGGGACATGTCGGCACTTCAATCTTAAGATGCGAAATGTCTGCTGGTTTTAAACCTGCCGCGCTTGCCATTTTGATCCATTCGTTGTTCAGTTTTCGATTTTGACTTCTGAATTCCTTTTCAGTAGATGCGCGATGAAGCGATGCGTCTTCAGGATGTTTTTCCGTTATATCGACATCTAACTGGCGAGGAATTACTGCAAACTCTCTACCCTTATCACTAACTGATAGCCTAATAGTCTTTGATTTTATTAGCTCTCGAACCTGTTGCATACCAGATTTTGCGCAGCTGTAATATTCGAACTAAACTTTTTCGCGCGATAGTGGCCAAGGACTTTGAGAGTTTTGCTCGAAAATACACGAAATTTTATATCGACTTCGTCGTTTGGGTCTTCCTGTCTAAAGAATAACTGAAGAAATGGAGGTGGTGGTAGTGCCTCTGCTGCTCGTTGTTCCTTTCTATTTTGTGTCTCAATTCTAGCGTTACTTCGGAGTCGATCTTGGAGCTCGTGCAGGCTGCACGCGATTCTACGCAAGGTTTCTTTAGAAATGGGTTGCGCTGGTGAGAAACTCGGACCCAATTCTAATAGCGAGCGCGCATCATCAGGCAGAGTTATGCCTCCTAACACGGTGACCCTTGACTTTTCAGACACGTTATCGACCACATTTTT